>OZ030019.1:67817872-68020372 GCA_964023405.1 Apodemus agrarius | reverse complement strand
CTTCATCCTCTTCGTGTGATGCTGTAGATATGAAATGTCTGCCTCAAAAGCTTCCTGCACTGAAGGTCTGGCGCCTGGGAGAAGCAATGCTCAGAAGAGGCGCCTTCAGATCGTGTGCATTAATCCACTGTGGATTCCAGGTGCGAAGAGACTACCTGATGGTGTCACAATTCTGGTATTTTGGTTTCTTTAAAAAGCAAAAATAGCCGGGCAGTGGTGGCGCACGCCTTTAATCCCAGCACTTGGGAGGCAGAGGCTGGCAGATTTCTGAGTTCAAGGCCAGCCTGGTCTACAGAGTGAGTTCCAGGATAACCAGGGCTACACAGAGAAACCCTGTCTCTAAAAAAAACAAAAAACAACAACAACAACAACAAAAAGTCTTGGTCTGTGAAATATGGGACCACTTCAGCTGTGGCAGCAGCTAACTATGATTTGCCTCATGCTGTGATGGGCATGTGATTTTTACCAGATGCAGATGGTTTCTTTGATTGTGTGATGTTTGGGATTTTGGGAACTTATTTGGAGGTTATATAAATGCTAGAAACCTGGTGGATGGTTTGTTGATGTTGGTCCCAGTTTGTTAATTAGCCATGGTAACGAAGAAACAAGAAGAAGAAATGAAGATATTCTTTTTTATTTTTAAAGATTAATACACTGTAGCTGTCTTCAGACATTCCAGAAGAGGGTGTCAGATCTTGTTACAGATGGTTGTGAGCCCCCATGTGGGTGCTGGGATTTGAACTTGGGACCTTCGGAAGAGCAGCCAATGTTCTTAACCACTGAGCCATCTCTCTAGCTCAAAATTAGGTATTCTAATGGCAAAGATCAAACTTGCCCCAAGGAACTCAGACACCCCAATCAGCAAGAAGTAGTAGTAGGCAGAGGCAGGTGGATTTCTGAGTTCAAGGCCAGCCTGGTCTACAGAGTGAGTTCCAGGACAGCCAGGACTGTAGAGAGAAACCCTGTCTCGAAAAACCAAAACCAAAAAACAAAAAAAAACAAAAACAAAAAAAAAAAAATCGAAGTAGTCTAACAACATGACCCCATTTCTGACCCCTGACTTTATTCAGCGATTTCTTTATCCTTTTTCCTTTTATCTAGTGTTGGGGGGTTGGAAGGGTGGAAGAAAGAACCCACAAAGTAGCGGAAGACCAGCTACCGTGTGGCGGTGACACACACCATTAATCTTAGCATTTGGGAGGCAGAAGCAGGTAGATCTCTGAGTTAAAGGCCAGCCTGGCCTACAGAGAACATTCCAGGACAGCCGAGCCTACACAGAGAGACCCTGTCTCAAAAACACAAAACAGAAGACTACGGGGAGGTAGTGGGACTGTGGAAGGCGGGGCCTAGTTGGAGGGAGTGGGTCTCTGAGCATTAGGGAGAGCAGGAGTAGTAAACTTTGCTCCTGGTCTTCCTGACATCCTGCTTCCTGGCTGCATGAGATGGGCAGCCCTGCCCAGCCACAGGACTCCTTTCCACCATGCTGTGCCTCGTCTGTCCACCACACTCTTCCGCCACGCCCTTGCCTTATCAATCTTCTTCCCCACCCAGGTCTAGGAGCAATAGAACCAAAGTCCTTCCTGCCTTAAGTCGCCTCAGGCATTTCTAGTTTGACGTCAGGATCTCTAATTGTTCCTCCTAGTTAATCCTTCCTGCCTGAAGTTGGCACAGAAGCTGAGAAGTCTAACATCTACAGATGCCATTCTGAAACCAAGTGGACTCTATTGTGTCCCTTAAACTTTGACTTTCTGCCGGGCGTGGTGGCGCACGCCTGTAATCCCAGCACTTGGGAGGCAGAGGCAGGCGGATTTCTGAGTTCGAGGCCAGCCTGGTCTACAGAGTGAGTTCCAGGACAGCCAGGACTACACAGAGAAACCCTGTCTTGAAAAACCAAAAAAAAAAAAAAAAAAAAAAAAAAACTTTGACTTTCTATGTTCCCTGCTAAATTGCGTTACCTCAAGAAACAACTAAATAACTAGGCGCTCAAGACTCCCTCTGACTTTCCTTTGCCCTGTTTCTCTCTCCTCAATATCCCACATGCACTGGATTCTGAATTTTCTTTATTTTTCCCCAAAATCACTACCTCCTCTTTCCTCGAATTTGCCACTAAACCAATTAATACAAATTGCTTGGCTGTCCATATCCATTTGTGCTTGAATGCTTGGGTTGATACTGTTTCCTATTCCTCGGATCTCAAGGGAAGCAAAGGTTACCTGCAAAGTCACGGGGAAGAAAGGAACTAGAGTACCAACAAGAACTGGTCCTGCTAATTATTGAAGTCTCTCCCATCACTGTGACATTTTCACAGTAGAATTACTCCTAGAACTGGGCCAGTAGCACAGGCTTTAATAACAATGAGATGGAGCTCAGAGACAAGCATTAGTACTCACGGTACAAGAAGTACATGGAGCTGGGTGTGGTGACTGTAAACCCAACACTCTGGAAGCTGAGGCGGAAGGTTTCAAGAATTCTAGCCCAGGGGTGTGAATATAGCTCCGGGGCACAGGGTTTGCAGCCTTGAACCCCTTAATCCAATCATCAACACAAAGGAAAAAGAAGAGAGGGAGGGGAGGGAGGAGGAATCCCAGGACACTCCGGGTTCTGCTACGTACTGTGAGACCCTGTCTCAAACATCAACCAAGCTGTGCATGGAAGTCTTTGGAATTGGTGAGGCTAAATAGTCTGCATTTGGGAAATGGTTTTAATACTATGTATAAACACTCATAATAGAGTTTGAATTTTACTAAAGAATGATCGATAAATTATTCTCAACTCTGACATAATCTAGTCCCCCCGAATCCGCACTATTCTAGGAATATTGTTTTCTGTATCCAAAAATATCATCTAGCCGTTCCCTCGTTTACAGGTGGAGAAACAAAATCTGAAGAAATGTTAGTTCCTGTAAGTCAGAGTGAACTTACCGTCTCTATTTACATCCTAATATCTAAACTGGACACGGGATCAGCAAAACTGGTTCGGACGTCGATAGGTTTACTTGCTTACAACAGCGAAACCTGTGAGGACTTGTGAGTGTCCATTGGTAGAAAGAAGTCTAGGCTTCTTTAGTCCTCACTTACAGAGATGGGCTGAGCCCCGGCGTAGGTAATAAAGCTTGAACTCCTCCGCGCTAGAGGGCGCCAGACCCCCTACTTTAGTTACGGGAGTCTGAGGCTTCACTAACCGGAAGTTCTTTGCCCATAACAAAGATGGCGTCTGGTAACCTACGCCAATCAGGTTGTTCTGAGAGGCGGTACTTCCCCCCCCCCCCCAGCCAAGGATATGTATGGGCCGAGAGTTCCGGCGTAGCCAATCAGAGCGTCCTTCACCAACGAACGCGTTGGCGTCAGAGGTGGGGGCAGTTCTATTTTAATTTTTGGCGGGATCCGGTGCGGCCCGGGAAGAGGACCTGGTCTTGGGTGAGCATCACGGGCTTAGCGTGCGTCGGGGACTCTGGGAGTCCGCGCGGGGACTGGGGTCTGAGGGCGAAAGGCGCCGAGACCTGGAGCGGGCGGAGCCGGCGACTTGGGCCGGGGCTGGAAGATCGAGGGCTCGCGCGCTTGAGGAGCCCGTTTTGGCTTGTTTTCTCTTTCAAGAGCGCCCTTTTGTTTCTGATTTTTAAGAGTTTGTCTCTGACAATGTCCTTTATGTACATGTGGATATGGCAGTTTTGGTTATATTCAGCTCCGTTCCTCTCTTAGCCGCTTCCGAAACAGCGTTGCCCGCATAAAGAGCGCCCTTTTTAAAATGCCCGCTGTCTGTCTCCCTGACTCCTCCCTCCCTGACCCTATTAAATGCATACCTTGCGCCGAGCTCCTGTAGGGACACGTAGTAGTCTCTGCCCTGCCCTTCCGACGCTAGCACTCCGTAGAGGATTCAGATAACCAGCACACAGTAGTGGGCCAATGTGCAGTTTGCTAGGACAGAGGGGGCTCTAGAGGGGACCTTGCGGGTGTGGCCGACTAGAAAGGCTCAGAAGTTAGCTAATTGGAGAAGAGAAAGAACTCTAGAAGAGCTTTCTAGACAAAGTGCCGGAAGCAATTCAAGAAGCTGAAAGCAAGCTCATCTAGCAGAAAAGGTGAGGAAATAGAAACTAGGAAGAAGGAAGGCACCCATTGCTTCACGGGCTTTGTGAATGTTGTTCTAAGGATGATTGAAAGCATCAGAATGTTTCGACGGTTTGAACTGAAAGAACTCCGTGAGCCTAATGGCTGGGGTGGTGGTGGCAGCATTTAGGAGGCAGAGTCAAGGTGAGCTCTGTGATTTTTGAGGCCAGCTAGAGCTACACAGGGAGAGCCTGTCTCAGAGAATGAATGAACTGCAGGGTAAGAGGGATGGTTGTGGGGAGCCGAAGGAAGGCTTGAAAGTTAAGGGAGACTTAATTGGGGTGTTAGCTGTAAGGTCAGAGAACAGAGGAAAATTGACACAATGTTTTGTAGGTTGGAGCTGTTGTATTTTTAGGATGACCCTGGATGTCAGGACCAGAAGGGTATACTGGTTTGATTTGGGGAAGCAGGGCAAGACACTGGGAGGAATGAGCCCAGACGTTTGCTCCTAACCCTCAAGAAACGTACAACTGGGAATGCCCCTGCAGATAACACATGGCTCCTGCTATCATCCTTACAAACGTTTGCTGAGACAGTGAGGGGAAAGTTCCATATTTAGCAGGGTGATGTTGGAGTGTGCCTTTAACAACGTCACCAGTGTCAGTGTGCTCGTGTACACAGAGCAGTGGTTCGAGCAAGGTTGTCTGAATTTAGAAAACCATAAATAAGTGTAAATTAGTACACAGTAAGCACATACTAAATATTAACAGAACAACCCTTTTCCAGAATGTCCTCAGAGCAGTTTAAACACAATTGCCTGGCATACACAGTGTAGTTTATATCTGAGGAAACACTAGAGCAAGGCAGCAGGCCGGAATCATAGTCAGGTACATGGAAGACAGCGCTCAGCCTATCCGCTATAGCCGTGTTCCCACATCCAACAGGAACAAACATGTCTAATGAATGCAAATGTTTGTCACAGGAGGCTGGAAATCAGGTCCAAGAACAATCCAGGGAGCAAACTGTACTGGAGGCTAAAGGCACTCTGTCCCCATCTCCACCACCCCCAAGCCTCTCACAGTTTGGCAGGACGGCCCTGGTTCTGACAACCTGCTTCCATCTCCCCCAGGACTGCCATTAAAGGCGTTTGATACTGCGCCCAGCTTCGATGTTATCTTTCTATCTTAATTGTTCTGGTCCTCTCTGCTTCAGTAACTACTGTGGAAGTCAGATCCTAACTCGTGGTACAGCCATGTGTCTCACTTCAGTGGATAAAGCAGACCTCAGAAGACAATAAAGCAGGACAGTGACCCTAAATCTCACCCCAGCCTGAGCAGTTCCTGTTCAGAGTCTGCAGTCTACCTCACAGCCTGCACTGCACTGCTGCTTGGTGTCTAGCCACAGTTTGAAGCCGGGTGGAAGGGCTTATGTGAGAGGAGGGTGCCCCTGAGCTGCTGGTAATGGGAGAGGGGATGAGCCGCGCCAGGCGCTAGGCAGATCCTACGGTTAGCGACACAATGGCCGGGATGTGGTTCTGTTGGATGTGCCTTGTGAGGAGAGTCAAGAGTGACTTCTACTGATGTTTATGCAGCCAAGAGTCTTCGCCGCGTGTCTCCTGGGCCACAATCACGTCTCCTGGGCCGCCGCCCTGACCCTCCTTTACCCTTGCTCATCGCAGCTCTTCTGTTGACAACATGGATGGTAAGGTCTTTAGTTCTGTGGATTCCTCTTTGGTTTGTGGAGGACTGCCATTTCATCCTTCATTCTACCACAAAAGAGCAGGGAGCCGGGGCTGCTTAGTAACTTACGTCCAGTTGTCAGACCAGGGCGCCAGGGCGGTCTGACTCCAGCGTTACTTTGCATGTGGTTTTAGTTTAGATCTGTTTGTAATGCTGGTAGTCCTTTTGAATTTGGCTTGTTTGGGGTTTTTTGTTTGTTTTTCAGAGATTGGTACAAAGAAAAATCCCAATGGAAAAAAATATTGCTCTCTTAAGCAAAGCTTAATTGGAGCAACACGGTGTCTGTGCTGATTCTCCAGACCCCGAGCAAGCAGACTGCGGGGTGGGGGTGAGGTTGTTGCTCTCTTTGCTTACATAATTGGGCTCATTGCCAGAAACTATATTTCTTTTTGACCCTGGTTTGTTAGACTTTGTCCTCTTTAAGCAAAGTAAAAGCAAACATTGAAATTACTACACTGTCAGGAGTCAGAGGCAGGTAAGTCTCTTGAGTTCAGCTACCTAGCACGGGGCTATATGAGATCTTGTCTCAAGATTTGGATTAATTTATCTTGAACATGAACTTACCAGTGAAATAAAATGTTACTTAATGATTAAAGGTCAAATAAAAGCGAATATGACAGAAATGATAATGATAGCTAACTCTGGGGGATGAGTATTTATTTATATATCTTTCTCCATTTAAAAGTAACAATTGGCCGGGCGGTGGTGGCGCACGCCTGTAATCCCAGCACTTGGGAGGCAGAGGCAGGCGGATTTCTGAGTTCGAGGCCAGCCTGGTCTACAGAGTGAGTTCCAGGACAGCCAGGACTACACAGAGAAACCCTGTCTCGAAAAACAAACAAAAATAAATAAATAAATAAAAGTAACAATTGGCCAGGTTGTGTGTCACCTGCAATTAATCGCAGCACTAGGGAGGCAGAGGCAGGAGGATCTGTGAGTTTGAAGCTGGCTTGGTCTACAGGGCGAGTTCCAAGTTGGCCAAAGCTAAAACAGACAAACCCTGACTCGAAATACAAAAATAAGTAAATAAATAAAATTTTAAAAAAGACAATAAGTGAAACCCTGGGCAAGGCCGATATCTGTGATAAAGCATTTTTCAGTTATTCCTACTGGTCAGATATCATGAAACAGTATTGCATGACGGTAGCTCATTAAAGTATTTATTGCAGGGGAAAGCTCTAGCCTAGTGCCTGGCCCACCTGCTCTTCCCTTCCTTGGTGCCTTCTAAGAAGCGCTGGGGCGGGGCAGTAGGCACCAGAGCAGCAGGCGGGATGGCAAACCTGGAGGCTCCTCGCAGTTGCCCTGTGCGTGCTGATGGTGAGCGTGGCGTGCTTGTCCCAGACACTGCCCTGGGGGGACTTACGCTCCCGTTTCTTCTAGTGGAGGAAGACGACTTGTGTCTACTGACCTCTCTGCTGGAGGAGAACGAGGCAGCCTTGCCCTGTGGTTCAGAAGAGAATAAGTCCTTGTCTCTGGAAGATGGCGGCGACCCAGATGAATTTGATGAGCTTTTTGATGCTGATGGTGATGGGGAATCTTACACGGAAGAGGCCGACAGCGAAGAGGGAAGGACCGGAAACCAGGAGGAACGCTTGGCCACTCTCTTTGGCGATGTGGAGGACTTAACAGATGATGAAGTGCCTACATCGCAAGTTGAAAGCAGCGTCCCCCCTGCTCCCGCTCCCAGACAAGAGAAAACCAATCAGGAGTTGCAAGGTAACCCCGATTGTGAGGGCTTGCTTTCTCCAATTTACTCATGAGACAGTCGGTGACCCCAGGTTTGACAGTTTTCATTAAAATAACTGCAGATACAAGGGTGGTGACCAATGGGTTTATTTTTTCAAAATGGTGGAAAGACTGCTTGGTAAGATGCATGCACGAGGACCCAAGTCCAGAAACTCCAGTTCGAGGAGCCAACCCGGCAGAATCTGTGAGCTCAGTGAGAGACCCTGACTCAAAAAAAAAAAAAAAAATAGGCAGGAGCAATCAAGGAATACCGACCACAAAGCCCTTTATGTGCTGACCTTGAATGAGGGGTAGATGGGGCATTTAAAGCCAGCATTGCATCGTTCCTGGTCCTCCTTACGTCCTGGTCAGCCAGCTAGACTTGACCTTCACAAAACAGCTCTAACACTGCCCATGCTTGTTGCAGAACGTATTACTTTAGGATGTATGTACATGGGGAGCCGGGGACAAGGCCACAAAGCTCCCACACAGTTTGGTTGAGCAAGAGGTCATTCCTGGACTGCCTCTTTGAAGCATGCCCCTTCGCTGGTCCTGGCCCCTTCTCGTATATCTAATACAGAAGCCAGCACCGATCGTACTAGTTACAGTCTTTCAGTTTATGATTGCTTGACCTCTGTAACACATTCGTACGAATTCCTCTTTGGGGATTTTGTTTGGGGTCTATGTTTTCCTGACGCAGGGTCTTACCAGGCAGCGTAGGCTGACCTCGTCTCCCTCTCCGTCTCCCTCAGCCTCCTGAGCGCTGGAATTGCGGGTTTATACCACCATGCCCCGCGCGTTGAGTAAGCTCCTAGCTAGCTCAGGTGTCAGGGCTTGATTGCTAGGGACAAAAAGGTCTTTTAAGGATCCTCTCTGAAGGGTAACAGCTACTAAGGGATCGTATTGTGAACCTCGAGGTCTCTGGTGGGGATAATAAAAGTACGGCCAGTGTTTATGTCAGGTGCAGCACGCTATCCTATCTGATTCTAATGTACTTTTCTTTTGTAGATGAATTAAAGAAGTTGCAAGAGCAAATGAAATCCTTACAGGAACAGCTAAAAGCTGCATCAATTAAACAGCCTCCGTGTACAGCCCCTTTGCAGGATCCACCTGGTAATGTGACTGTGATTGGAGCAATCATATGCATTGTTCTTACCAAGAAACAGTAGCATTAGTATTTTCGCCTAGCTCCTGCCAAAACTGTAACATTCCTAATTTCTCTTCTTTTCAATCGGGAAGGTGCGTCTCTGCGGCCCCCACGGAAGGAGAAGAAAATTCGGAGAATTCAGGAGTCAGCGTGCTTTTCTGCAGAGCTCGATGCCCCCGCTTTACCCAGAGCCAAGCGGGTGGCGAGGACGCCAAAGACTCCTGCAGGTGTGCTTCTCATGGCCTGGCTCTGTTGAAAATACATTCTACTGGTGTGCGTGCGTGGTGAGTGTGTGTGTGTGTGTGTGTGTGTGTGTGTGTGTGTGTGTGGTTTGTGAGAGAGGGTTGCAAGCACGTGAGCTTGTGTGTGTGCAGATACTTACAGAGGGGTGGGATCCCTGGAGTCACTAGCATTTGTGAGCTGCCCAGCCATTGCCACACAAAGGTCTACTAGCCGCCCCTGCAGAGACCTGGATGATCATCACAAAGTGGTCTTGTTCTGTGGCAAGATTTGATTGCATGAGACCTATTGGTACATGCGTCTACATCTTGCATTTGGAGGAACCAACATTATAGGCCAGCCTGAGCTACTGAGACCCAGTCTCAAAATAGCAACAAGAAAGTATCCTATATGTTGATTACAAAAAGAATGCCATGAGCAGGTTTTATGCCCTCAGTCATTCTCCCTCCACTGCTTATGCTAATTTTCTAGAGTCATCTTCAAGGATCAGCACACCCTCACAGCCCCTACCGGTTACTTCGGGTTCTCTAGCCCCAAAAAGCTCCTCTTCAGGGTCGGCAAGCCCACCCTCACCTCAAGCTGTTGCTGGAAACAGACGCAGTGGGATGACTGGAAATCAAAGCACCACGACCTCAGGGACTTCTGGGGAACGGCCACCGCAGGTTCCCCAGGTCTCTGTGGAAACCTTCTCAGGCCTACGCCTCAGGTCAGTAGCTGTAACATCCCTTTGTGTCCCGCTAGATGGCTCTTAGTCCTGTCAGAAGATGGTTCTTCCAGAGGCAGTGTGTGTGCCACAGGTCCACATAGCAGCAGCTCTGACTGAGGGGGTCTTAGCTCGGTGCACTGTGGTGTGGACTGTTTAAGGAAGACTAGTCTACACAGTGATAATGGTGGCCGGTGCACACCTTTAGTCCCAGCAGTCTGGACCCAGAAGCAGGAGGAGCTTTGTGAGTTCGAGGCCAGTCTGGTCTTCATAGTGACACAGATGTCATTATAAAACACCCCATCGTTGTGTGGGTATGGTGTAGTCTGTATTATTGTGTACAGTTAGGATCCTAGACAATTCTTAAATGTATACAGTTGAAGTATATGCAATTTCTAAATATATACAGTCTGTAATTCCCACATGCAGAAAGCTGAGGAAGGAGGACTGGGAAATAGGGCTAGCCTGCATAACTCCGTGGCCAGCCTGGGCTTTAGCATTAACCTCGGTCTCAAAAGCAAAAATGGATACAGAATAGCAGTGCCTTCTTATAATGGTAATAATATTACAAAAGGTTATAAAGTAAACTTTATAGGTAAATCCATGTCCAGGGAAAAGTAATCCTCACTTTAAAATTTTTTTTTTTTTTTTTTTTTGGTTTTTCGAGACAGGGTTTCTCTGTGTAGCCTTGGCTGTCCTGGAACTCACTCTGTAGACCAAGCTGGCCTCGAACTCAGAAATCCACCTGCCTCTGCCTCCCAAGTGCTGGGATTAAAGGCGTGCGCCACCACCGCCCGGCTAAAATTATGTTTTAATCTACTTTAAGGGGGGGAAAAGGGCTGACTGAGGCAGGAAGATTGTGAGTTCCAGGCCAGTCTAGACTACATCTAACTAAAAACAAATATATGCTGTCCGTGTTATATAGACACACCCCGAGACACTGGAGAGGCTGCTGCCTGTATTAGTCCCCTGAGCACCTGGTAAGGTGCCAGACAGTCTGTTACCAAGATAGTAACCTAGCAATTTCCGGCCTCTTGACCCAGGCGACCTCGAGTCTCCTCCACAGAAATGAACAGGAAGATGACAGGCCGGAAACTGATCCGACTGTCTCAGATCAAGGAGAAGATGGCAACTGAGAACCTGGAAGAGACGGACTGGGTGACATTTGGGGTTATCCTGAGGAAGGTCACTCCACAGAGCGCTAACAGTGTAAGTGCTTTACTGATTCCTGCCGGGGCTAAAGGGGTCCCCGGCTCTTCATCTGATGCCTGCCAGCCCTTCTAAAGTAACTCCGAGTGGGCGCTCGTCTTTGGGTTGGCGTTCAAGGGTAGTGTCTGCGAAGAACATGGCTGAGAGACAGCGAGGGCGCACAGTGGGGCTGCGTGTTGTCCGTCCTTCTGACTGCGTTTCAGTTCTCACCATTTAGGGGGACACCTGTGGCGGTCCCTGAGATACTGTCATCTCTCCTGTGGAGAAGGCCATGTAATCAGAGGCTGAGTCCCCAAATCCCAGAGATCCCTGTGAGCGTAAGGTGCTGGGATCGTGGGCCAAGTCAGTGAGGTATGTACCGAGGTAGCTCTTAAGAGCAGCGCCCGTGGTGATTAGTGACCTGCTCTGAGTCCTGTGATCTGTATAAATGCTGCCTCTCGTCTCACAGTAGGGTGGTAGGGGGCGTTGCTGCGCGCGATCGCATACCTGTGGTACTGGGTGGCAGGTAGACTGCCGCTAAGGTACACTCTACTAAATTTGCTTGTGGCCTGCCTTGCTTCTGTTCATCTCAAACGAGGCAGGTAATGAACACTAGAGCCCAAAGAAAGAATTAATTTGTAATTTGAAAGCCCGCTGACAACCATTTATTTCAGGAGAATTATATTGCGATAGTTTTCTACAATAAGACACCTGAACCATTACATAGAGGCACCGTAAGCCACGGTTCAAACGTGACTGAAAGGAACTCTCTTGTCTCCAGGGGAAGACATTTAGCATCTGGAAACTGAACGACCTTCGAGACCTGACTCAGTGTGTGTCCTTGTTCTTGTTTGGAGACGTTCACAAAGATCTCTGGAAGACGGAGCAGGGGACCGTCATAGGGTTGCTCAACGCCAATCCCATGAAGCCCAAAGAAGGCTCGGCCGAGGTGAGGCTTGAACTCAGCTGGGCTGCTGGCTCCTGGCTCCCGCAGTCGCTGTTTTATCAGAAACTTCTGTGTTACCCTTCCCCTGGGCTGTACCTGGTTCTCTCCCCGCTATTCTCTCTTCAGTTGTTGGCTCCCGCTCACCAATATTCTGAGAATCTACTTATTCTAAACGGTTTGAGTTAGCATCCCAGTTCCCAGAGTTTACTGAACTCCTATTTTCACTGCTATTTTATTTATTATCAAAGAGAAATAGAGAACACACACACACACACACACAACACACACACACACACACACACACACACACGGTTCACGTGTGGAGGTGAAAGAACAGCTTTATGGACGCTCGTCCCTACCTTTATGTGTGTCTGGGGATTGAACTCCCTGCAGCCTTGCACGGCAAGCATTTGTACCTGCTGGGCCATCGTCACCAGCTCAGCGGTCCTGAACTCCCCGCTCGGGTCTCCCTAAGTCCCTTCTTTTATGTCCATGGTTGTATGAAGAGATCCGTGTGATACAGCTGAATGAGTTTTACAGCCCAAGCTGGTACTTCGAGGCAAAACAAATCTTCATCCTCCCAGTCGGCTAGAGTTTTCTGTTACTGTTGCTTCCTAGTGAGTTGCTAACCAATGTAAATTGCAATGGATAGATTTTTGTTTTTGTTTTTGTTTTTGTTTTTTGTTCCAGCAAAGGCTTTATTTTCAGTAGAGAACAGCAAAAGTCTTCATTTGTTGCTTGGGAATATATTTGATCATTTATAACAACACAACAAAAAAAATTCTCTATAGTTTCTTTTAAACAAATAGTTGGATTTAGATGGGTGTGATGATTCACACCTATAATCCCAGCAGTCAAAGGCCAGAGGATTGCCATTACTTCAAGGCCAGTCTGGACTCCAATGTCAGATCCTGTCTCATAAAACCAAAATAACTGTGTCTGTGTGCGTCTGTGTGCACGCACACTAGCAGCAGACCTCTTATCTGTCTTTCAGATTCTAGGATTTTAGGTATAAATTACCATTCCCAACTATTTTTCCTTTTCTTTCTTCCCGTTTTCTTTTTTAACTTACTGCCTTTATTAGTGGTTCGAGGGTGTCAGCATATATGTGGAGATCAGGGGACAACTTGCAGAGTGGGTTCTCTCCTTCCACCAAGTGGCTTCCTAGAGTCAGGTCATGGGGTTTGTTAGCAAGTACCTTTACCCGCTGAGCCATCTTGCCAGCCCAGTTTTCTTCTAAGTCCAGTCTAGTATTGTGATAGGTACGGGGGAAGTCACAAGCCTTGAGCCAGTCTGGGTGGGCTATGTGTGAATTTGGACTATTCTCTAGTATACAAAAAGACCCTGGCCCCTCCTCACAAAAACAAAACTAGACACAGACAATTTAGCGAAGCCCTATCTCTCAGTGTCTTAGTTACTTTTTTATCCCTGTGAAGAGACAACATGACCACGGCAACGTATAAAAGAAAGCCTTACAGCTCCCGAGGGTGAGTCCCTGATGATCGTGGTGGGGAGCAGGGCAGCAGACAGGCAGGCGTGGCACTGTGGTGGTAGCTAAGAGCTTACATCCTAATCCATAAATTTGAGGCAGAGAGACTGGGCCTGGCTGTGGACCTCGAAGCCTCGAAGCCCACCCTCAGTGATACTCCTCTTCCAACAAGGCCACACCTCCTGATTCTTCTCAAAACATCTCCAGCCAACCGGGTGCCAAATATTCAAATGCATGAACCTCTGGGGCAATTTTTAGTCAAAGCATGGCAGTGAGCTTCTGCCTTTCCCTCTTGGTCAAAAGGTGACATGGAATCACTATGAAGCAAACTACTGTATCTCCCTACCCTGGGGGTGGAGAATCTACTCCTCAGTTAGTGGTCCTGGCTTGGGAGGCTCTAAACAGCTTGATATTTTCTGCCAACACTCCTAGATCTGATGGGAGGTCTTGCAGAAACTCAGCCACCAGGGCGTGAGTGCAATTAGGCAGAGTAGCGGTTACAGATGGGCTGCTGTGGGCTCCTCCCTCCGGGCTCGGGAGAGCGGCCCGGGTGGATGGAGGCCTACCGGCCTACCAGTGGCCAAGTTTGCACAGAGGCTGGCTAGGGCATTTGAAAGCGTTCTGATCTGGATTCTGTTACCTCACTGGGCCCTGTGACTTCAAGTGACTGGATGCCCTGTTCTGGGGGCAAGGAGAGAGCCCAGGCACTTGAGGACAGTCCTTATCTCAGCCTGTGTCCTCATCTAGGTAGGCCTGCCTGAGAACTGGCCACAGGGAGCAGGAACCTGAGACAGCCAAGGTCACTGAGACTGTCCCCCCCCCCCCTTATCACCACTGGTGGCGGATGAAGGAAGGTGAGCCAGCTGTCTCTTTTTAGGAGGAAATCAAGAACTTACTTCCCTATCGATTCCTATTCCAGTCTAGTTTGCCAAGCCTTAGTCACTCGGATCATTGTGAGCTGTAAGGAATGCTGGGAAAAACAGGGTTGCATCCTCTGTCTGGGGTGAGCCCTTGACCAGCCTGGGCAGTCAGGATTCCGACAGCCAAGAGGGAGGAAAGTCGGTTACAGAAAAGGGAGCCGGGATTGAGTCTTCTGCATGCCGAGTCCACAGCCGCGAGCTCTGGCTTCAAAGATGCCTTCCAAGACCAGCTGCAGACACGCCTTGGCCCATTCTCAGGATAAAGACCTTTAGCACTAACGTAAGGGCTCTCTCACAGGTGTGCTTATCTATTGATCATCCCCAAAAAGTCTTAATTATGGGAGAAGCCATGGACCTGGGAACCTGTAAAGCCAAGAAGAAGAATGGAGAGCCGTGTACACAGACAGTCAACTTGGTGGGTCTCAAATCCTTTAATATTTGCCTATGAACCAGCAGCCATGAGGGATGAGGGATGGACTCTAGGTGCTGTGGTGGCAATGAGAAAGGGGAGCACTGGGGGTCACAGGGACTCGGCGGGCACATAGTGTTGTCAGGCTAGGAGATGGGCCTGCGTCACTGCTCCCCGGGTGCTGACCGGGCCCTCATCGGGTGCTTCTCCCTGCAGCACGACTGTGAATACTGCCAGTATCACATCCAGGCCCAGTACAGGAAGCTCAGCGCCAAGCGCTCCGACCTGCAGTCCACCTTCTCCGGGGGGCGGATCCCAAAGAAGTTCCGCAGAGGCACCAGCCTGAAGGAGCGGCTGTGTCAAGATGGCTTCTACTACGGCGGGGTTTCCTCTGAGTCCTTTGCAGCGTCCATGTAAGGCGTTTCTCCAGCTGCTCGTGGGGAAGGATTTTACTTCTCTCTTAGGAGGAAGCTGGCCGTAGACTGTCCTGTAACTGTCCTAGGGTGCTTACCCGAGCTTATTTCTTCAAAGCTGAGGCCAGAGTGGTCAAGGACATCTTTTATTCCTAGGGAGAAAGGAACACATTGGAAATGAATGACAGTCATGTGATCTGAACATAGAGCCTTAGTTAGGGCTTTACTGGTGTGAGCAGACACCATGACCAAGGACAGCATTTAATTGGGGCTGGCTTACAGTTCAGAGGTTCAGTCCATTATCATCAAGGTGACAGCATAGCCGCCTCTAGGCAGGCATGGTGCAGGAGGAGCTGAGAGTTCTACATCTTCGTCTGCAGGCTGCTAGCAGAATACTGACTTCCAGGCAGCTAGGATGAGGATGTAAGATAAAGCCCACACCACAGTGACACAGCTACTGCAACAGGGCCACACCTCCTACTACTCCACTGGGCCGAGCTCATACAGACCTCACAAAACCCATGCTTTACATTAGGCCTGATGTGATGTCTTGTACCTGCAGTCCCAGCTCTGGGGAGACTGGGACAGAAAGAACATGAGGCCATGGCTAGCCTAAGCTGTCTAGGGAGACCCTGTCCCAAATGGAGAAAACCGAGTTTGTTCTTCAGTGCCCGTGTCGGGTGGCCTGACCTCCGTAACCCCAGCTTCAACAGGTCTGATGCTCTCCTGTGGCCTCTCGGTCAGTGTGCACAAACATACTCAGACACATGTATATACACATAAAGGATTAAATGAATAAAACCTTTTTTTAATGAGACGACACCAAGAGGTAAAGGCAGCAGAATGAGGAGTCGGTGCCAGCCCTAGCTTCTGAGCATATGACAGGTCAGACGTGTGCAGAGGAGCTGCCATTGAACTTAAAAGGCTTTGCCAGAGGGCCAGAAACATCAAAAAAATACACCAGTACTGTGAGACAGAAGCCTACGAATTAATAATAATAAAAAAATACTTAATGACTGCTAAAGTTTAGTATGCCTAAAAGGACAGTTATAGGTCCTTTCAGAATGTTATTAGAAGCCGGGCAGAGTGACATGTACCTGTTATCCCACTAGGGAGAGGAGGCAGGATAAGAAGCTCAAAGCTTGCGTGTACAGAGTTCAAGCTAGCCTGGGCTACATGAAATCTTGTCTCAAAAAATTTTTAAAAAAAACCTACAGTGTTATTAGAAATATCATTAGCATTTACCCATATGGAATATCAAGAATACGCTATGGCTACTAAAAATAACGATTAAAGAGCTATTTATTACTTAATATAAAGTGCAAGTCTTTGTGCCTTATTCTGTAAGGTCAGAAGATCTTAAAGCTTGCTTGCTTTAAGTTCAGTCACAGCTCCTTTGTACATGTTCTGACCTGTCATACGCTCAGATGCCATCCTGTGGTAAGATGACAGGACCACACATCACCCGGGGTTTCCTCAAGGAAATCTGTAGGCGCTCCATCAGTGATTTAGTGTATAAACCAGGACTGCTGGGCTACCAAGCCGGGGCTGGCAAAGCCTGCGTGCATGGGGTTTGAAGAACGTGGACCACTGGTAACAGATGCATGGGCAATCCTCATATTGTTTTGGAAGTCACTGTAGCTCGGTCACTTTCTCCCTGCCTTGGCTCTTGTCATTACAGGGTGGCAGCCACTGCTCCTAAGAAGAAGGTTCAAACCACGCTGACCAACCTGGTTGTGAGGGGCACAAACTCGATCATCCAGGAAACAAAACAAAAACTCGGTAATTCTCTCTTCCCGCACCCTCTGTCTCCAGTGGGTGCAGTATCTGGGACCGAGGAAGGTTGTGGCTTGCTCATACTCTTCAGTGATGAGCAGCCTCTCATCGCCTGAGCTTAGTGGACGAGGTGGCGTAGGCTAGAGAAGAAAGCTTGGTGACCGAGCAGTGAGGGAAAGCTTCAGCTGGGTCTTAGCGGTCAGCCTCTCAATATCCAGGATTAGCACCAGGTTCCCGGCTAATCTGATCAGCCTAGGGTAGATAGTGCCGGTCCACCCAGACCTTTGGTCCTAAGAGTGACCAGGAACCTGCATAGCCTCTTACTCATGTATTCCAGAAATGGCATGTCCGTGGGCCCCACAATCCTTAAGGGCTTAGTGTCTGATGCCCTTGCTGTCCTACTAAGTTAAAAGTTCTGCATTGGCTGGAGAGATGGCTCAGCGGTTAAGAGCACTGACTGCCCTTCCAGAGGTCCTGGGTTCACATGTGCAAGCACATGGTGGCTCACAGCCATCTGTGATGAGTTCTGATGCCCTCTTCTAGTTTGTCTGAAGAGAGCAATGGTGGTGTGCTCACCTGAAACAAATAAGTAATTTTTTTAAAAAAGTTCTGCATTTTTTTAAAGTATTCTCTTATTCACTAACAGGTTACTAAGTTATGACTAGAGTTTAAGAAATGATCTCACATGATATCAAACTATTTACATTTTGAATCCTCTAAAATTAATGTCTGCGTGTTTCAGGAATTCCCCAGAAGAGCTTGTCTTGCTCTGAGGAGTTCAGGGAACTGATGGCCCTGCCCACATTTGGAGCCAGAAACTTACAAAAGCATTTAGCCAGAGCCAAGTCTTCAGGTATGGTCAGTGCGTGTGATTATGGTGTGTGTGCCCACGCTCCCCAGATCTTTCTACAGACCCTCAATGTGTGGCCTGTGTTTCAGGGAGCCCCAAACCTGCCATCCAGTCCATCTCAGCGTCGGCCCTCTTGAAGCAGCAGAAACAGCAGATGCTGGAAATGCGGAAGAGGAGATCAGAAGAAATGCAGAAGCGGTAAGAGGAGTGGATCCCGCTCCCTGCCTCTAAGTACTGAGAGCCTGCTGGTGTTGGGGAGAGCAGTTGCCATGGCCCTGGAGAGGAGGGAGGGAGACAGTGTGCACAGGCCTGCTGAGCACTGGCCTTGAGCTCAGTATCATCTGCAGAATGAGAATTCTGGGTGTTGTGGTTCTGAAGTTATTTCAAAGGTGTCGGGCTGGCAGAATGGCCCAGTGGGTAAGCAGGACGGCTACCAAGCCATGCAAACCGGGTTCCGTCAACAAGTAAACTTCAGTGGCCTTTTTGTAAAGGGTTTTTGGTTGGTTGGTTGGTTGGTTTTGGTTTGTTGGGTTTCTTTTGTTGGTTGGTTGGTTGGTTGGTTGGTTGGTTGGTTGGTTGGTTGGTTGGTTTTGGTTTGTTGGGTTTCTTTTGTTGGTTGGTTGGTTGGTTGGTTGGTTTTCTTTTTGTTTTGGTTTAGTTTTTTGTTTGTCTTTCAAGATAGGGTTTCTCTGTGTAGCCTTGGCTGTCCTGGAACTTGTTCTGTAGACAGGCTGGCTTCGAACTCAGAGTTACCTGCCTCTGCCTCCCAGGTGTTGCATTATAGCTGTGTACCACCACCCAGCTTAGGTTGGGTTTTTTGCTTGGTTTTTTTGTTTGTTGTTTTTGTTTTTTTTGTTTTTCTTTAATTCCCCTACAGTTCCATACATGCCTATAGGAATTGTAGTCATTTCACTCCGTGCCATTTTAACATCTCACTCGTTCCTCCTCCCTTGTGAAGGGTTTCTAGGCATCCCTGTGTATTCCCATCCTGTAGGATAAACTGAGAAGCAGGGAAATGTGGTGAGGCCCTAAGGGTCTCACAGCTAACCACACACAGATGCCTCCACAGTATCATTTTAGATGTGTGCTGTAGACAGCGTCTCTGGCCAAGCCAGTTGGTAAAACAGTCATCAGTTAGGAAGCGTAGACCACCCACAGTGTACTCAGTTAGACAAGAGGGAGCAAAGCTGGTGTTCTTTTTTTTTTTTTTTTTTTTTTTTTTTTTGGTTTTTCGAGACAGGGTTTCTCTGTATAGCCCTGGCTGTCCTGGAACTCACTCTGTAGACCAGGCTGGCCTCGAACTCAGTCATCCGCCTGCCTCTGCCTCCCAAGTGCTGGGATTACAGGCATGCGCCACCACCGCCGCCCGGCCCCTAAAGCTGGTGTTCTTAATTGCTAATTTGAGTTATTAACCAAAGGAAGGAAATTGTTTACCAACAACTAATTGTCCTCTCTAGCTTATCCAAGATCTCCTGGTCTATTTTGAGTTCTAAGTCTTTTGAGCCTTAGATATCTATTGTTGAAGGTTTACTTACTTTGGGTTTTGGTTGTGGCGTGGAGCCTAGGGGCTAGGGCGTGCTAGACAAATTGTACCACTGAGCCACATACCCAGCCCCATGCTTAGTTTCTTCATATTCCTTTTAAGATTCCTCCAAAGCACAAGTGAAGTCCAGAGCCCAGCAGTACCGTCTTCCTCTCAACAGGCTGCTGCCCAGTCTCCTCGAACTGGGGCTGAGTTCCCCAGGCCGGAAGGAACCGCAGCCCCACGGATGCCCCAGCTGGGCAGAGGCATCTCAGAGGGGGACGATGTTCTCTTCTTTGATGAATCACCACCACCAAGACCAAAACTGAGCGCAGCAGCAGAAGCTAAAAAGGTAATTGGGGTGTTGGGGACAGCCATGCCCAACCGAGTGCTTACTGTGCTTGAGGACCTCAGTTTGGATCCCTAGCATGCAAGGAAAAGGCCAGGCATGGTGGTGGCTGCATGGGACCCTGTAAATAAATGGATCCATGGTAGCCAGCCAATTTGGCCACGTGGTGAGTTCTGGGCTCAGGGAAAGATCTTATCTCCAAAGAAAAGATGGGGGTGGGGGGCCTGGTCAGTGCTTAGAGCACTTGGATGGCCTTGGCCCTCGAGGACCCAGGCTAGGTTCCCAGCACCGGCCGGGCAACTCCTGGAGCATGTAACTTCAGTTCCGGGGTCTGACACCTTCCTCTGGCCTGCAGGGCACCTGTCCACACATGGTACACATACAGACAAGCAGGCACGAGACAGACAAAGCTTAAATAAGGTGAGGGTGATGAAGGAAGAAAGGCACCTGTTAGTTTATACACGTGCAGACAAGCACTCATGGATACTATACACACCCAAGTCTGTTGTTTAAAAAAAACTGTAAGGGTTTATTTATTTTTGCTGCCTTCTATTTTCTCTGCCTGGCTTTGCATTCCGTGGCGAGATGGTATTTGAAGCTATCCTCTGGCCAGGAATCAGTGAGCAGCGGTCAGCCAGTCTGCCTAATAGTTGCAAAGCAAGTGAATGTTACTGGCGCTGGCGTAGTGCCTTCAAGTTTACCTACGGACCTGGGAGCCGAGGAGGCAGCCTCGGGAAGGCCTTGTTCTACAGCTGCGGACAGTAGTGTTAGGCAGAAGATCCCTGTAATGGTCGTGGTGAAAAGTTCAGCCTCAAGAGTCAAACACAGAACAAATCCAGGCTTTTCTTGGTAATCCTTGCCGCGCTGATGAAGGGGCTTCACTGCAGGCAGGCCTGCTTCTGAGCCTTCCCCATGCACACTTTGTCCGACGTACATGCCGTCCCAGCGCACAGCACCGACGAGCACTGTCTGACACCTCGGCTCAAGCTCCACAACGCTGTTTTATATAATAGTCTGCAATGGCCTTGGTTTATGCTCAGTTTTCTACTCATCAAGATGATTTAAATATGGAAGTTAAACATAATGGCTTAATTGCAGCAAGCAAAGACATTTAATATTTCCCTCCCGTTATTCCTCAGCACGGAAGTAGCAAAAGTAATATATCTTTGAAATATATTGTTAGAACATTTGATTTTAAAAGTCACTAAAAGAATTTTTGGGCTTGAGATTTGGATAGACTTTCTGACAATTTCCAAAAGGGCCCTAAACATACTTCTGCCATTTCATAGTGCGTTTTTCTCTCAAACATCATTTATTTATATCTGTTTATAGACTTACTGTTGTCCTGTTGACTTCTAGTGCTGTCGTGTGTGTGTGTGTGTGTGTGTGTGTGTGTGTGTGTGTGTGTGGCCATCTCACAACCCAGTGTCTATTAGAGAGCCGAGGGCTGTGGGCCTGCAGTTGCCTGTCTTATCTCAACTGTTGTTCGCTTGTTTGTTTGTTTCTAGTTAGCTGCTATTGCAAAACTAAGGGCAAAGGGCCAGATTCTTACAAAACTAGACCCAAACAATATTATAAGGAAGCCAATGGACGCCCGGGCCGCGCTGGGCGTGAAGGAGCGTGTGGAGAACAGCAGCACAGTGTCTCCTGAAGGTACGTACTGTGGCTTCGCTGCCGTGGTTGGTGGCAGGTTCTGTTTAGAGACGACATGTTCTAAGCACAGTGAGTCCTCCAATATCAAGTGTCGGTTTGTGTAAATAGTCCAGGTTGCCTCTCTCCACCTCTGTCTTCTTGTTCCAGAGTCCTGGGGGCTGGGTTACAGTCACGCATCCCCTGCCTGGCTCGGCCAGTGACTCTCGTATAGTCACACGAACTTGGAATGGGATTGTGTACGAGCTGAGCCGGTGGGCAGAGGATTGCTCCCTGAATCTTTATGCATTTTACAGTAACGTCAGGTTTTTGAAAGGAATTTGCTGTTTTTAACTTATTAAAGCATGGGAACTGCTAAATGTCATTTAAAATGGGCTTGTAAGTCACATTTTTGTTCTTCTGTCACTGAAATCAGAAGTAAAGAGTGTCTCTTGTCAAGCACTCGGCCTCGGTCTACGCTCCTTAATCTCTGCTTAAGTTTTGGTTACTGTTTGTTTAAACAAAGTCTCATTCTGTAGCCAAGGTTGTCTTCAAACTTGGCGATCCTCCTGCCTTACCTTTGCCAATAATGGGATCACAGGCCATCATACCTAGCTCTGTACCCGGAGGTCACCCTTGCCAGTTCCAACTGGGGTACTGATGTCAGGGTTGAAGAGCCTGGGGACCCTCAGTTAAGGGGTGAAGCACACTGTCTGTCTGTCTGTCCATCTGTCTGTCTGTTCCTCCCTCCCTCCCTCTCTCCCTCCCTCCCTCCCTCCTCAGTAATAACTAGTATTGTTCTTTTACAGATGAACTGGAGCCTGCCAGGAAAAAAAGGCGAGAGCAGCTGGCCTACTTAGAGTCAGAGGAATTTCAGAAAATTCTAAAAGCAAAGTCCAAGCACACAGACATCCTGAAGGAGGTAAGCGCCCAGGGGTTCAGGCCCAAGTCCTTCAAAACAAAGCTCTAGGAGGCCTGAGTGTGTGTGTGTGTGTGTGTGTGTGTGTGTGTGTGTGTGTGTGTGAGAGAGAGAGAGAGAGAGAGAGAGAGAGAGAGAGAGAGAGAGAGAGCGGGAGCACTGGGTGTGACTACCCCAACTCCAGAGCTGTGTCATGGTCCCTCTTCAGAGAGGGCTCCCTGCCCCCATCTCTACTGCTCTGTTTGCTTGGGACGTTCTTGTGCCCTGAGTCTTCTGAGTGGCCAGCACCTAGCCAGTGGGGCTGTCATCCATGGGGCCGCATGTGCCTGTTCTGCGGTCTGTCGGAACGCAGTGTCAAACTGACTGCTCGTGCACTGTCAGCATACTGCCACTTTTGATAATCACATCTGTTCTTATTCAAACTTCTTCTAAAAACCAAATGTCTTTAGGTCTTTTTAATCCTTTGTTCCCTGTTTTAATGTTTTTAGTTGTTGGGGTTTTTGTTTGTTTGTTTTTGTTTTTTAACTCTTATGATCTTTGGCTTGCAGTTGGTTTACTCTATGTAGCCTTCCGACATTTTGCCTGTCTTCCTCCGCTCTGCTTTGATGATGATTAAATCTCAGCAGTCATTCTGAGCCTATATTGGGTTTGGTGCAATTACCCCGGTGGGTTTTGTCATTCAGGCCGAGGCTGAGCTACAGAAATCCTATTTTGAGCCACTGGTGAAAAAAGAACAGATAGAAGAAAAGATGAGAGCCACCCGCGAAGTCAAGTGCCGAGTGGTGACGTGCAGGACGGTGCGTGAGGGCGGGGCTCCGCTTCAGGCGCAGCTCAGCAGGACCTGGGGAGTTGTGGGTTGTGGGCCTGTAGCTTGTAATGTGTCATTCAGAGTTGAAAATAAATAGCGCAGGATAGACAAGATTTGGGTTCCCTGCTTGACCTGAGCTGTGCAGTGGAGTGGTTATAGGGAGATTCTGCTGTGTGGCCACTAGGACCAAGTTGTCCTATTGCTGTTGTCGAGTTCTGACAAATCCTGGTGTGTTAGTAGCTCAAAGTTTGCTATCTCTGGAACCTTGACCAAAATTTAAAAAGGAAAGGGGAAAATTGTATTTTGAATCTCACTACTAATTCTGGCTGATCTGAAATGCACTATGTAGCCAAGGCAAAGCGCTTGCAACCCTCTGTGTCAGCCCAATAGGGCAGACATCGGAAAATAGGAATTAGTTTAAGATAGCCACGGACTCCACTTGAGCCTGGTGTGGTGACTTGTGCCTCCGATCCCAGCATTTGGGAGGTAGTGATAGGAGACTGTACATAAGTACAAGTTTAAGACTAGCCGGGGCCACAGAACCCCCATCTCAAGAAGAAAAACATCATTAAAGATTAGTTGGTCAAGTCCCAGCAGTGGCAGAGTGCAGAGCCCTGATAGCGGCTCCTCTTCCCGCCTTCAGAGCTGCCCGCTCATCCAGTGTGTGGTCTGTGTCCCCTGCAGTGCGCCTATACCCACTTCAAGCCTCTGGAGACCTGTGTCGGCGAGCAGCATAGCCTCCACTGGCACGACGGCGTGAAGAGGTTTTTCAAATGTCCCTGTGGAAACAGGACTATCTCCCTGGACAAGCTCCCAAATAAGCATTGTCGGTATGAACATCACGTGCTTCTCTGTCTCCGTGGTACTTCCCGGAACATGAGATCATCACCCCCGAGCTTTCCTGTAGCCCCTGATAGCCCTCAAGTTGGGACTGTTAGCTGAGACCCTTGAGAGGTAGAGCCTCCCCCAGAGGAAGAGTGCGCACAGTGGTGGCTGGAGTGCTGTCACCTGGTTTTGGTGTTCATCTCTGAACACGCAGATTACTGAGGAGTCGGGGGCTGTCTCTCAAGCCATTGAAGTACTTATTCTCTGTAGCGTTGAGCATGATCGTAGACAAGAGGGTAATATGTGGGCACCTCCGTGAACAGCTCTTCCTGGGATGAGGGGGCAACCTTTTCCCTGTGCCCCCACTCCCAGCCCCATTGTCTTCACGCCGTTAATATCTTACTATTGAGTGAAGCCATTTTTTTCTGTTTCAGTAACTGTGGCCTCTACAAGTGGGAACGGGACGGGATGCTAAAGGTATGTGCGGTGATCTGTTCTTCATTACTGTGACAAGAATTACCTGAGATAATCAGCTTTAAAAGAGGGAAGGCTTCCTTTGGTTCACAGTCCTCCGCTTTCTGCCTGGTTAGTCCGGTTTTGGACCTTTGGGGAAAAGATGACAAAGGCTTATTTATCTCAGACAGAACAGAAAAGATCCCTGGGCCCTACTGTCCCTTCAGGGCCTCCCTCATCCCCAGGGATTCACGAATTCCCACTCGGTCCCACTACCTCCCAAGAGCACCAGCCTGGGGCCAGCTGTAACAGATGGCCTTGGGAACATTCTAGACGTTACCTAGCTGGGTACGACTGTATTCTAATCTGTAATTAAGTTGGTGGCCCAGGAAAATAAAGATAAAGCCTCTCTTACTCGTGCGCTTTCCTTTTTCTAGGAGAAGACTGGTCCAAAGATAGGAGGAGAAACCCTGCTGCCGAGGGGAGAAGAGCACGCCAAGTTCCTCAATAGCCTTAAATGAGTCTCTTCAGACATCGGCCAGCGGGCCTTAGTGCTCGGGCTCTGAAAAGCAGGCGATTGGCCCTGTGCTGTCCCTTCTCCTGGTTGACACTGTGAGAAAGAAGTGCTTCGTAAGCTCAGGGTGTACTCACTTTCCTCCAGGCTGGTCTGACACCATATTTGACCTTCGTGTGCACAGGGGACACCAGGGCCCTGCGGCCTCTCCTCCACTCACAGGTGCCTGCCCTACAGCAGCCACACGGGTTTTTGTCCCAGAACTGAAAGGCGACTCGAGAGCTTTGCCTCTGGGTCTCCTTCAAGTGTTAGTGGGGGCGCCGAGAGTCAAAAGAGCCACGCCCATGGACATCTCCCACTCCCCTACGTGGTCCTTATGTGGACATGAAGCCCCGCTGCGTGTCTGTGACATCCCAGCACTCGGGTTCTGGATGCTGCTGCTGCTGCTGCTGCTGCTGCTGCTGCTTGTGTAGTCCGGACGTGCCGACATCGGGTGCCACCTTCTTTCCGTCTGTTGTACTATGATTTCAGCCTTTTCTTTGAAATGAAGTCACTGAGCCAGTTTGTGACTGAGTCCGTTCGTGTAGAGGAGGAAATTTTTCTCCTACAGCGCTGTGGGACTCAGAGACCCTAAGCTCTCATCGCCTTTAGTGTGAGTTTATTTAAAATAAAGTTTGGTGCTCCTAATAAAAGCAGATGTACAACTTGAGAAGATGTAAAACGTGACTCAGAAACCAACTGTACAGACAGAATCCCAAGGACTTTGGGTAGGGTTACAGGTATATTATTATATGTGTAGAGAACCTTAAGTCAACACTTACATAGCTAATCACAGTAAACATTTAGTTCTCCAGATTAGACTAGTTGGACAAACTATTTTCAAACAGTATTTGGCCCACGTGAATGCTAGTACTGTCCAAGGGTAAGATAGTGGCAGGACCGTTACCCTGGAGTCTGAACTCTAGCTAGACATGTTTGGGTTCTGTCCCAGACAACATGTCAAGAGGGTAATCCTGTAGTTACCGGCTTCCAAGAGCCAAAGGGACAGTCGCTTGCCCGGGCTGGCTTCCAGCTTTGTGTCTGCTCTCTGTGGGCTGAAGGAGCTAACCACTGTGGTCCCTGAATCCCTGGAGGTCTGACCACCATTTTTTAGGGGTGTTTGTGCTTACAACGGGGTTTTGGCTTTGGTTTCTAACTCAACTAAGGAAAAAAAAAGTGTTTATTAGTAAGAACCAAAAGTTCTTAAAACTAATCTGAAAAGAGATGTGCGTGAGGTCCACAGGGCAGATACGTAGGTCAGGGACAGCAGTTTGCTCTCAGAGCTCCTGCGCTGTGTGGGAAACCCGTTCTTGTCTGCTCGGCGTGGCTGGGTTTTGGCTGTCTATAAGATGTTCAGATGCTTACAAAGCTCTGGGACCTGAGTATGGATGCCTTCTTTTTTTTTTTTTTTTGGTTTTTCGAGGCAGGATTTCTCTGTGTAGTCCTGGCTGTCCTGGAACTCACTCTAGACCAGGCTGGCCTCGTACTCAGACATCCACCTGCCTCTGCCTTCCAAGTGCTGGGATTACAGGCGTGCGCCACCACGCCCGGCTCCATTTTTTTTTTTATTTTAATTTCTAAGTAACTACACACAGTGGAAGCCCTTCTACTCCCAGGGACACTGGAGGTTGGATTTGTGTGCATTGTGTGTATGGTTTCCAGAATATTCAGGGGTGAGGACGGGTGGAGAGAGCTACCTGTGAGCCTTGAAAATATTCATTAATGGACTTAACCTTTAATCCTGCCTTTTAGTGGTTTTACCAACTCTTAAATAGTTTCATGCAAATCCACGATATGTTTATCTTTTTTCTTGACTTATGTCAGAGCTTTAATCACGTCATCAGGCACTTAGAACTGGGTAACACTCAGCAAGTCACAGAAACTGGCTGATCTGAATCTATCTTCAGGATATTTTTTTGTTTTAGGTTTTTTTCATGGTTGTTGTTGTTTTTGTTTTTTTGTTGTTGTTTTTGTTTTTTTTTTTTCCTATTTAGAAAAAAGTAACTTTTGGCCGGGCGGTGGTGGCGCACGCCTTTAATCCCAGCACTTGGGAGGTGGAGGCAGGCGGATTTCTGAGTTCGAGGCCAGCCTGGTCTACCGAGTGAGTTCCAGGACAGCCAGAGCTACACAGAGAAACCCTGTCTCGAAAAACCAAAAAAAAAAAAAAAAAAGAAAGAAAGAAAAAAGTAACTTTTTTTTTTTTCGAGACAGGGTTTCTCCGCGTAGTCCTGGCTGTCCTGGAACTCACTCTGTAGACCAGGCTGGCCTCAAACTCAGAAATCCGCCTGCCTCTGCCTCCCAAATGCTGGGATTAAAGGCGTGCGCCACCACCGCCCAGCTAGATAACAATCTTGCAGAATAGAAAATAGGAACCTTTGGCAGGGTTTAGAACTCACTGCAGATTGAGTTCCAGGACAGCCAGGGCTATACAGAGAAACCTTGGCTAAAAAGCAAAAACAAAGAAAAAAAAAAAGGAAAGAAAATAGGGAACGTCCCTTCTGTTGGGGAACGTCTAAATTGTCCCTAACAGAAACTAAAACACCAGAAGCCTCGGGGTGGCTGGGGTTTAGCAAAGTAAACGGGCTGGTTAAATAATGTCCGAAGGCATTTATTAGAATCAGGTGCATGGGAGGCAGGGCTATGGCTCAGCAGGTAGGAACTCTTCAGGAGAGCTGGGTGCACTAACCAGCACCCGCATGGCAGCTAGCAAAGGCTGTAACTCCAGTCCTGCGGAATACACACACACACACACACACACACACACACACACACGCGCGCGTGCACTCACACACACACACACACACACACACACACGCACGCACACACCTACATGCAGGCAGAACACTCCTGCACATAAAAATAAACTTTTAAAAGCAGGAGCACAAGCCGGGCGTTGGTGCCGCACACCTTTAATCCCAGCACTTGGGAGGCAGAGGCAGGCGGATTTCTGAGTTCGAGGCCAGCCTGGTCTACAGAGTGAGTTCCAGGACAGCCAGGGCTACACAGAGAAACCCTGTCTCGAAACCCCCCCCCCCAAAAAAAAAAAAAAAAAAAAGCAGGCGCACAAATCGTTTGCCTAAGTGAGTGGCGAATGCCCATCAACATGTGTAAAGTTGGAAATGGAAGTCAACGTCACTACCCCTGTGCCCTAAGTCCAGAAATGTGGAGAGTTCAAACAGTGAAATTCTACATTTGCCAATATTTGAAAAAGGGATGAAAGGTCAGTTGGCTAAAGTTAGAAGCAATTTATCGAAAAACAAAATTTTAAAAGCGCAATCACCAGGACATTAACCTAAAGCCAGTTTCCTGTAAAAGCCCAACCTAGACCCTGCCCCAGTAGGACAAATGTAGAAAATAATCCATTTCTTATCACTTTCTACTTGTTCCTACAGTTTAAGATAAGTGGTATCACACAGGACGCACTCCAGTGTCCGGCATCTTTGGCTTGCATGGCATTGTGAGGTCCGTCCGTGTGGCCGCATGTGCCCATGTTATTACTAAGCATGCTACTGAATGAATGTGCTTGCCCCCCGGTTTATTTAATCACCGACTAAGGACATTTTGGCTGAATCTTTTCAGCTTTGAGGCTTTGACTAATGCTGCTATGAACATCCATTCAGAAGTACTTCCGTGCTACATCTTTGGATCTTTTAGATTAAAAAAAAAATTCTATAAATGGAGTATCTAGTTTGTATCATAAATAGATGTGTGTTAGCTTTATAGGAAACTGCCAGCCTTACTCTGAAGCGGTTGTGCCCTCGGACACACCGTCTAGTAACTATGGGAATTCCATTTCCCATTTGCTCCAAGGTTTTCACCAACACCTGATATTGTCAAACTTTTAAATTTTAATTTATATATGAGTGTGTGTGTGTGTGTGTGTGTGTGTGTGTGTGTGTGTAATGACTATGTAAGTAGCCACAGAAGCCAGAAGAGGACATCAGGTCTCCAGGAGCTGGAGTTACAGGCTATGGTGAGCCGCCCTGTGTGGGTGCTGGGAACCACACTCACCCAGCCCATCCGTCCTTAAGTTCAGCTGTTCAGGTCAGCGTATGGTGACACCTCACTGTGGTTTCAATGCTCATCACCAATACTCCTGAGCATCTCGTCACGTGCTGTCACCAGCCGGAAGTTGGTATCATTAGGAGTTGTCAAAATGTCTTTCTATATTCTGAGAATACAAGTGCTTGCTTGAACCATGAAGGACTCTGGAGGCGGCTGTGTATAGTCTACAGCAGGGAGCCTCGAGCTTCCTTCCGAATGCTGCGACTCATTCAGTCTCATGTGGTCCCGTCCGTCCCCCCCTCCCCGCAACCATAACATTATTTTTGTTGCTATTTTATAATTGTAATTCTGCCACTGTTATGGATCATAATGTAAATACTGCTTTGCGGGGTATCTGATATGCAACCCCTGTGAGCTATTCAACCTTCTCCCGCAGTGGGGTCACAACCCAGAGGTTGAGAACTTACTGGTCTAGAGATGATCTGCACTAGCCATATATTTTATTTTGAATGAGTTAGTTCATTAAATATATATACATACAGATATTTGTATATACATGCATATATAGGTATGTATATATGTGTGTGTGTATATATATATACACATATATATATTGTGTGTGTTGTACATATATATATATATGTATATGTATATATATGTGTGTGTGTGTGTGTGTGTTACCAGTTACAGAATAAATAGATATAGCTGATGTGCCTGAGGTCAGAGGACAACTTGGAAGTAGTTGGTTCTCTGCTTCTACCATGTGAGTCTTGGGGACTGAACTCCCCTACGCCATCAGGCTTGGTACCAGGCAGTTTTATTCTTTGACCATCTCACCAACCCATATTATGACAATCTTACAAAAGCATTAGAACACCGTTGTTTGAAAATCAATTAGAAATTAAGTAGCCCAACCAGATGGGGAAGCACAGGAGAGGTCTACGGAAAACACAAGACGACTCATCGTGGGGCTTAGGAAAATCACCAGCCTCTTCTCGGAAAGTCAGAGTAAACAGAATCAGCCCAGAGGCTTCCCTAGTCACTGCCCCGGTCTGTCTTGGGTGGTGCTGGGAACGAGCCCAGGACCCTGAGCTTGGTGAGCAAGTGCTTTGCCCGTCTGCCTCAGGGTGGAGGGGGGGGGCACCTCCCTGTATTTGTAAATAAAACACGTGAGACGAATGAATAGAAATTACTAAGGAATTTTTGACACACGTGTGTGTAGTGATGAGAAGGAAACTGCGAGTCCTGAAACTGCGCTGGACACGGCCAGCCTCAAGGACAGATGGCTCTCTTGCTGTTTCATAGGCATATGAAATTTGGTCACTCAGATTCCTGGTTTTGTTACCTTTGGCGTAGTTCTCACTAGGAATGACAGTGCTCAGCCTTTCGTGCGGCAATCTTGGCTGAACTTGAAAAACCTAAGTATAATGGCCCCCTTGTTAAGGACGGGGATGAATGAGGTCAAAGGATTCCTGCCCAGGCCCTCGAGGCCAGAACTCTTTATCTAGAGCCAGCAAGCCAAGCGCACCTGTTGAAGAGGCAAGGGCGGTCTGTTCAGGGTTTGTTTCCTTCCCTTTTAAACTGGCTGTTCTCCCAAACCTGGCCTCCCTTTGGACATCCGCGTATTCCTTCCCTCAGACACAACAGGCGGGGTGGGGCTGGCGGTGGGGGGTGGGATGCGTCTCAGAATGCAGCCAGCTGTGACCCTACCTGTGCTCTAGCCTGCGGGAGGAGATGCCCACCTGCCCGGGTGAATCAAAGTGGGCCGGCCACATGGACAGGATTACCCAGATTTCGGACCCTTGCCTCCCTGGAAAGTGGAGAGAGCTGTGTTTTCCCTTCTGTTGCCCAGCTGGGCATGTAATAGAGGTATGTGTGGGTTCTGCGTTTCACCAGCTCAACAACCCCAGATTAAAAACATTTGAGACAGATGTCATCTGCACTGACCTCAGACATTTTTGTAATTGTTCTCAGTCACTCGAGAGTAACAGATACTAGGCATATTGTATTCCGTTTAAGTAATCTAGAGATGAACTGGATCTGGGGGGTTATATGCAAATACTGCTGCATACTTGGCTTGTGTATGTGTTAGGATTCTGTCTAAGCTCCGCCCCACAGTTGCCTGGCAACAGCCAGGTGTGCCTGATTCACTGCAAAAGGGGCTGCTTGCCTCCTCGCTCTCTCGCTCTCTCGCGTTCCTGCTTTCCCTTCCGCCCTCCCCATTCCCTTCTCCCCTCCTATCTCCCGCAGAGGCAATCCCTTCTCCCACACCTTCATAGAACATATACCCTCTCTCTTTATCTTTTTTTCCCCTCTTTTTTTTTTTTTTTTTTTTTTTGGTTTTTCGAGACAGGGTTTTTCTGTGTAGTCCTGGCTGTCCTGGAACTCACTCTGTAGACCAGGCTGGCCTCGAACTCAGAAATCCGCTTGCCTCTGCCTCCCAAGTGCTGGGATTACAGGCGTGCACCACCACCGCCCGGCTCTCTTTATCTTTTTATAAGCACATTAACGATCATCTTCTGTCTTCCTCAGATACCTAGAGATAACTGTAGTCAATTCGGAAAGCACCTTGTCTCCCTAATTACCCAGCTGAGGGTAAAGTTCTCGAGGCCTGTGTTTTCTAGTTCCTGGCCCACCAGAAAGGTTAGGTAACCACAATCCAACCTCCCTTAGATCACAGCAAGCTAAGCGTGCGTCTCTGCCTACATGTGAGCGCCAACCAAAAGGTTCACCTCCCCTCGTGTTTGGTGGTCCAGAAGGTGAGAATGAAGTTGGGTCTCTCTGGAATTCTAGTCTAGCTGTGGAGAGGGAATGTAAAGGAGTCAGCCCTAAGAGAACAACTTTAGGAATTAAAAGTTTGTTTGTTTGTTTGTTTTATTTTTCGAGACAGGGTTTCTCTATGTAGCTCTGGCTGTCCTGGAACTCACTCTGTAGACCAGGCTGGCCTTGAACTCAGAAATCTGCCTGCCTCTGCCTCCCAAGTGCAGGGATTACAGGCGTGCGCCACCATGCCCGGCTTTAGGAATTAAAAGTTTAAAAAAAAAAAAAAAAAAGACTTGCTGTGTTCTTACTCCTCCCTGTGGGGAGGGGCAGGAAGCAGGCGGGATCTGTGTGAAGGAGTCTCTTACCTGGTAACTCAGAGGAGGACATCTCTGACACTTGTTCTGCCTAGACCTCACTGCCTTCTCCACTTTGGCTCAGGGACTGACTTTGCTGAGGTTTTCATCTTCCAAGCATTGAGATGTCATGTCTCCCGTGTAACCCCAGCACCCTCGGGTAATAGAGTAATAAAAGTAGCTACAGAACAGTGAGGTACTGTCAGGCTTTTAGCTTACAGTTCTACCAGTGTTAGCCTACGCCAACTTCCAGCTGCACGGCAGGTCTAGAGGGCAGCTGTTAGCTCTCCGTTCCTGCAACAGATCCTTGTGGAAGAGTACTTCATAGAGAGAATGGAGTTCCGGTCCTTCTTGTTTCAATCCGTGATTGACTGGCCCTGTGGCTTTGTATGAGGCCTATCGTTGTGGAAGGGATATATGGCGCTCATTTCATGGTCATCAACAAAAGAGAGAGGGAAGACATTAAGGTGCACAGCCAGCCCCCTTGAGGCATTTGTCCCAGAATACCTCCTTCTAGTAGCACAAAATCGCAATCGACACCAGGCTTTAACAGTGTGGTCTTGAAGATTTACTTTATGGCAAATGGGTTTCGGAACGGCCTTTCTGTTGGGCCTCACCCAGAAGCACAACAGGGTAGGAATATGCAAGTTGTACAGGCGAGGGTGCACTGGTGACCTGTGAGGTCATGGGTGACAGTGAGGTGGCACCAGTAATAATATATATTTCAAGGCCATCTTTCCTCGAGACTTTCCCTGGAAATGTTTTCAAATCGATGATGTCTCCGGGTTGAAAGTGTAGAAGTTAGGGCCCACAAGTCACCACCTGACTGAAGAAGGAATGGGAACAGTAACACTTGACTATCCCATGGCATGTGAGGGCAGCACACCCCAAAGCACCCCCGAAAACACCAGTGGTTTCAGTATAAAACACTTAAGGAGGGGGCTGAGAGATGGCTCAGCAGTCAAGAGCACTGACTGCTCTTCCAAAGGTTCTGAGTTCAAATCCCAGCAACCACATGGTGGCTCACAACCATCCGTAATGAGATCTTTGCCCTCTTCTGGGGTGTCTGAAGACAGCTACAGTGTACTTACATATAATAATAAATAAATCTTTAAAACACACACACACACACACACACACACACACACACACTTAAGGAAGAAAAACTTGAAAATGCAGAAAATTCTCTAAATACCTGTTACCCCACACAGACACTTCCTGGTGTGGAAATCGGAGCATCCTGCACCATGACTGCTGTAAAGAGGCCCACAGGTAGTCCACAGGGGAGGAGAAATGGGGAAAGAGATGGCTACGTACCCATAGAGCTACAAAAGTAGCCATGGGACCTGGAGAGGGGTTTGGCTTTTGCTGTGCTGGCACTTGTGTTCCAAGCTTGATTCTCCCAGAACAAAAGGCTCTGTTTTGAAGACAGAGCACCAGGCGCTTGGGAGAGGGTGGTCCCGCCAATCTGCCTGTCCACAGTGTTTTTGTATGGCAAGTTAGGGCTGGGGTGTAGCTCAGTGGTAGAGCGTGTGCTTAGCATGACACGCAGACACACAGCAGCTCCCTTGGACTTTTGTGGCAATGATACGCAAGGTGGATTCAGCGCTTTATTAAGAGGCTATCAGCAAGCTTCAGATCGTTACACTTCGATCCTTAAAGCGTCCCACCAGATGGGCGTTTTAATTCCGTTTCCGGTGGCTAAGCAAGGGGCCAGGGTGTAGATTTGATGCCGGGAAGAACCACAGATGATTGCTCACTCAAAAGCACAACAGAACAAACATCCAGAAAGAAGCAAAAGCCAGGCATCAGAGCGAAGGCAGTGTTTCCTGGAGCCCTTGGCCAGGGCAGCGAGAGGGCTTCACCTGGTGGGTCCCTCTGCGGAGAGGTGGGAGGGGGAGGCGTGTCACATGCTTCTGTTCCCCAGTCGCTTCAGGAGGAGCTCAGATGTTTTGGCGGTTGTAGAGGTAGGACGGATACAGGCCATCATAGTGCCACTGACGCCACTGCTCCACTGCCTCCCTGGTCCTCTCTTCCTGCTCTGAGGGTGGGGAAAAGATAAAAGACCATTGTCCCGATGAGAAGACACCCAACCCAGCAGGAGTTGTTGATCAGCCCCCAGCACCTGCAGCTAGGAGGGGCTGTTGAGCGCCTGTATACCAAGGTTTCTGTTTTCGAGCAGGTCAGAGGGTAAAGGTCAGAGGTGGTGGGCCAGCAGAGCTGAAGCTAAGACTGAACTGCCTGCCTCCTTCCCAGCAATGGGGAAAAGATCTTAAGCAGTGACCTGGCTTAAGCAGATGACCAGGCAGCAAAGGAAAGAGGAACAGCACGAGGGTCCCATGGAAATACAAGCCACACCTTGCTGGCGAACAGTGAGCACCCATCCTAGGCCATCTCCTGGCACATCAATCTGGGGGTTGTGTTTCCTTTCTAAGCCTCAGTCTTTCAGTCTGTAAAGTGGGGATGGTGAGGCCTGTCTTCAGAGGAATGTGGCAGGAATTAGACAGTTTCGGTACAAATGCTCAGTGCTATGGTGACAGTCCCCAACAGCTTCTGCCCTGCTGCGCTTCTCTGGGTGGGTGGAACTCAAGGATCACGGTCTTAGTATCTGCTAGGTGGTGACCCCCACATCCCAACTCATCACGAAAGAGAAAACAGTCAGTCTTTTCCACCCATATGCTGAAATTTGAAAATGAGACATTTTGCTTGTCATTAGGGTTTTTTGTTTGTTTATTTGTTTGTTTGTTGTTTTGCTTGTTTTTTTGAGACAGGGTTTCTCTGTGTAGTCCTGGCTGTCCTGGAACTCACTCTGTAGACCAGGCTGGCCTCAAACTCAGAAATCCGCCTGCCTCTGCCTCCGAAAGATTAAAGGCGTGCGCCACCACGCCCGGCTTTGGTTGTTGTTTTGGTTGTCGTTTTTCATTTTGTGTCTTACACAGTTTCACTATGTGGTCCAGGCTGGCTTCAAAACTGAGACTCTCCCTGCTTCAGTCCACTAAGTAAGTCCTGGGATTACGAGGCAGCACTGCCAGGCCTGGCAGAGGGCTGAAACATTGGAGACGGCACCGAGTCGAGTGTTATTAGGAACAGTGTGAGTAAAAATCACACCGAAGGAAATCTGGATTCCAGATCCTCAGGTTTTTAAAAACAAGACAGCTCTCCTCAGCCGTTCCTCTCAGCCGCCCGCCCGCCAAGGTCAACAAGTCTCCAACAACAGAAGCATTTGGCCCTGAGGTGACGGGCTGAGCCTTACACTATGTTCCCAAGAAAGTCTGACTCCTGACTTCCCTGGATAGGATCCCAGTACCTGCTTGCAGCCTTTAGCTAGGTGACCCTGCCCGGGCAATGGGCACAGCCTTTGGACCTCAGTCCCCAGAGCAGTAGCCTGTGCCCTGTGCCCTTAGAGGAAAAATCCGCACCCATCAGAGCCCAGGAGCCAGAACTAATAGCCAAGTTTTGTCAGGCCCTGAATGAAGGCAGTGTGCCCAAGCTGTGCTCCACGAGCTTCCGAGAGACCTGTGGGAGAACATCAGGCTTGAAATCAGAAAGGACCAAGAGAGAAACAGTCACACCCTCGTTCTTCCCCATCACCCCTTTCTTCCACGTCTCCTCCCTCTTTCTCTCCTTCTCTTTCCGTCAAGTGTCCCTATGGATGTTTATTATGGGTGACACTTGAGACCTCTAGCCAGCCTTGATTCAGACAGAAGCTCCCTGAACTGCCTCCGCCCACACCTCTGCCAAGGCCTGGTTTGTGTCCCGAGGGAACCTAGGAGGAATGAAATGTGCCTCTTGCCTCATCAGAGACCCTAAGCTGTCTGTAACTTTTCGGTTCTACTGACAGGAGCGGGGCGTTAGGGTTTTTTTTTTTTTTTTTTTTTTTTTTGTTTTGTTTTGTTTTGTTTTGTTTTGTTTTGTTTTGTTTTGTTTTTCGAGTCAGGGTTTCTCTGTGTAGCCCTGGCTGTCCTGGAACTCACTCTGTAGACCAGGCTGGCCTCGAACTCAGAAATCCACCTGCCTCTGCCTCCCAAGTGCTGGGATTACAGGTGTGCGCCGCCACGCCCGGCGGGGCATTAGTTTTAAAGGGCACCTCTGACAGATGAGAAGAGACACAGAAAACCATGCAAAAAAAGCCTTTCGGGACTCCACATTGCTATTGGGTGATGAGAGGCCATGATGGAAGAGCGATCCTAGAAGGCAGGTATAGGGCAGGTAGAAGGAACGGGCGCTTTTGTAACATCTGCTCTCGATCAAAGTGTTGCCGTGGGCTGGCAAGATGGCGTAGCGGATAATGAGCTTGCCAAAGACAGGCGTGAGCTCCACAATCTATATAAAATCCTGGACAGACACGGTGCCCTGAGCCTCAGGAGGTGGAGGCAGGGGTGCCAAAGCAAGCTGGCTGGTGAGGCCAGCCACACTGGCCGGCTCTGGATTTGATGGAGAAGCCCTGCCTCTGAGACTAAGAGAGAAGAGCAAGGGCTGGAGAGATGGCTCAGTGGTTAGGGGCACTGGCTGCTCTTCCAGAGGTCCTGAGTTCAATTCCCAGCACACTACCACTTACAACCATATGTAATGGGATCTGATGTCTTCTTCTGGTATGTCTGAAGACAGTTACAGCGTACTCATATAAATAAAATAAATCTTCTTTAAGTAATGCAAACAGCCGGGCGGTGGTGGCGCACGCCTTTAATCCCAGCACTTGGGAGGCAGAGGCAGGGGGATTTCTGAGTTCAAGGCCAGCCTGGTCTACAGAGTGAGTTCCAGGACACCCAGGGCTACACAGAAAAATCCTGTCTCAAAAAAAAAAAAATGCAAACAGGAAGCGGGCGCAGATTATATTGAATAGGTCAGTGGTCGCCATCTTCCCGGATTAAGTAGCACCCAGACTAAGGAACTCACAATCGTGACTTTGATATTCACCTGTAGACTCTGTAGGAGCTAAGTCACTTTTGGGGCATGTAGATCCACAGTGATTCCAAAAGAGAGACGGGGGATTATACTTCCATACAGCCAGCCAATGACGCCACTGTCCCCCGGGCCAGCGTGTCCCCAAGCCCTACGTCTTTCACAACTTTTGAAGTCTGCATAGTCATTCTTATGGCTCGTTCTCTTCACATCTACCATGGATAGGAGTTGAAAACGGATTCCCCATCCACTCCTCCTTCCTCCAATGAGCATCGGGGAGACAGGAGGGCAGGCCTGGGATCTCCTCGCTCCGCTCTCCTCCCCCAAGGCAGCCGCTGGGCTGGAGAGCGCTTAGCTTACCGTCTCTCTGTTCCTCCACGAAGTTCTCGAACTCGTTCCTCTGTTCCTCGTAGTACTCCCTCCGCAGCTCGTCATCCCGCAGCTTCTGTCTGGTTTCCGCTGTGAAGACAGAAGAAGGAGGCACACGTGTGAGGGCTGCCACGCTATACCTGAGAAACTGGACCTGGTGAAGACGGAAGGACAAGGGTTTTGCTGAAATAGTCTGTGCCTGCCTGGACTTTAAAACATGAAGAGCCTGGGAGACCATTCTAGCCAGTGAGCCCATTTTGCAGATGAGAAGATGGAGGCCCAATGGGTTAAGTGCTTTGGCTCTGGTCACAAAGTCAATGATGTGATCTAAGTACCAGACTACTTAGAAACGAACTCTCGTGATGGGAAATGAACTCTTAAGATTAAATGTCTTGAAAAAAGGGAAATGAATTGTAAATATAGAATATATCCAATAAAAAAAAAGATTAAATGTCTTGAAAGTTAACCTTGGGGCTACAGAGATGTCTCTGCAGTTAAGAGCACTGGCTGCTCTTCCAGGGGACTTGTGTTTGATTCCCAGCAACCACACTGCATCTCATAATCCTCAGTAAGTCCAGTTTCAGGGAATCCAGTGCCCTATTCTAGCCTCCATAGGCAGCAGCCATGCATGTCCTGCACAAACATGTGTGCAGGCAAGATACCCGTGCACATAAAGCAAGAATAAAGTTTGTAAAGAGTGAATCTCCCATTGATAAATACCTTCGAGTCCATTCTGAGCACCTGTCTCAGACAGGATGCAGGATTAGCACTGAGATTAAAAGGATAAAGAGGAGCTGGCTAGATGCCTCAGGGGGTGAGAGTACATGTCATACATGTCACCAAGCCCATTGACATGATCCAGTCCCTAGGGAAGAGAACCGATTCCCACAGGCTGTCCTCTGACACCGCATGCACTATGGCAGGCACGCACCTGCTTCATGCCAAACTACATGTGCAAATAGGTGTATAAATGTCACTGCCTGCTACATACAAAGTACATGTACACATACAAAGCAGATGCATACATGTCATCACCTGCTACATACGGGATACATGTACATATATAAAAACATGTATAAATGTTGTAAAAATATTAAAGGTAGATAGAGATGCCATTGACTTCTTGTTTGTTTGTTTGTTTGTTTGTTTTTCGAGACAGGGTTTCTCTGTGTAGTCCTGGCTGTCCTGGAACTCACTCTGTAGATCAGGCTGACCTTGAACTCAGAAATCTGCCTGCTAGCTGGGCGGTGGTGGCGCACACCTGTAATCCCAGCACTTGGGAGGCAGAGGCAGGCATATTTCTGAGTTCAAGGCCAGCCTGGTCTACAGAGTGAGTTCCAGAACAGCCAGGATTACACAGAGAAACCCTGTCTCAGAAAAAAGAAAGAAAGAAAGAAAGAAAGAAAGAAAGAAGAAAGAAAGAAAGAAAGAGAGAAAGAAGAAAGAAAGAAAGGAAAGAAAGGAAGAAAGAAAGAAAGAAAGAAAGAAAGAAAGAAGGAAAGAAGGAAAGAAGGAAAGAAGGAAAGAAGGAAAGAAGGAAAGAAGGGGAGAGAAAGAACGAAGGAAAAGAAGAGAAGAGAAGAGAAGAGAAGAGAAGAGAAGAGAAGAGAAAGAAATCCGCCTGCCTCTGCCTCCCAAGTGCTGGGGTTAAAGGCGTGCACCACCACCGCCACTGACTTCTTTTTTTTTTTTTTTTTTTTTTTTTGGTTTTTTCGAGACAGGGTTTGTCTGTGTAGCCCTGGCTGTCCTGGAACTCACTCTGTAGACCAGGCTGGCCTTGAACTCAGAAATCCACCTGCCTCTGCCTCCCAAGTGCTGGGATTACAGGCGTGCGCCACCACGGCCCGGCCGCCACTGACTTCTTAAGAGGGACAGCCCTGCCTTGCAGTTAAGAAGGGTGTGAAATCAAGTGTCAAGAGGCTGGTGGGGGTGGGGGTGACTCCATGGTAGAGCACTTGCCTAGAATGTCCAAGACCATAGGTTCAATTCCCAACACTGCAAAATAGCACTAACGTTCAAATAAGTTTTTACTTCCATGACAGTATCTAGGAAAAAAAAGACTGAGAGCCGTGATGTTCTGGGAGGTGATATCTAAAGCTCCTTAAAGGTGCTTAGAGCACGCCCTTCAACTAGAAAACACAGTGAAGGCCTGGGGGACACAGAGTGTGTCCCTCGGATGCCTTGCAGGGTCAAGGCAAGCGTTCCCCGACATCACCAGACTACAGAGCCTGTTGCTAGGCAACACAGGTCTGCAAAAGGAGAAGGAGACACAGAAAGGCTGAGGTGAGCCATGGTTACGCATCTCACCCCGCAGCACAGCGTCTGGCTTGCCTGGCGTGCACAAGGCCTAGAAGTCCATACCCAGCACTGGGGGGAATGGGGAAGGAGAGAGAAGAGAAGGACCATTTGTGGGAGCTGATTCCTCCCACGTGTGAATTCTGGGGTTCAGACACAGGTTGTCAGGCTTGGGGGTAAATACCTTAGTGCTTCCACAAATGGTACACACACACACACACACACACACACACACACACACACCCCACGCAGTAAATCAACAAATGGGATTCTTGTTCGTTTGTTTTGTTCTTTTTGAGGGAGGAAAGAAGGAAAAAGAAATAAGAAAGTAGAAAAGAAGAAAATCTCAAATCCCTCCCGGTAGCAAGAAGCTTATAAGTAAATATGTGAATACTAATTAACTCATTAAAACCAGGTTATCTGTGAGTTTGCCTTAGGCCAGATTTCTGAGAGAAGTCCTGTGTTTCTTTACAAAGTTCTGCCTTTATTTACAACAGCAGAAGTCTTTTTCCTGACAGAAATGATATATAGTCTAGTCAGGCTCCCCACCCTACAGATTTCTCAGGAGGTGATTCAAACCCAGAGCGACATTGTTAGGATTCTGTCTAAGCTCCACCCCACAGTTCCCTGGCGACAGCCAGGTAGGCCTGGCCTATGATAAAAAGGGCTGCTCAGCCCCCCTCTCTCTCTCTTACTCTCTCTTATATCTCTTGCTTCTCTTATTCTCACACTCTCCTCCCCTCCCCCCTCTCTCCACGTGGTCATGGCCGGCCTCTACTTCTCTACTCTCTCCCTCTCTGCGTTTCTCTGCCTCTACTACCCTCTTAACTCCCCTCCCCATGCCCTGAATAAACTCTATTCTATACTATACCATTATATGGCTGGTCCCTCAGGGGGAAGGGATGCCTCGCCATGGGCCCGCTGAGGCACCCCCTTCCCCCACACTGCCGAAGAACATATTCTCTAACCTCTTTCTCTTTTTATGATCACAACAGGTATGGTGGCCTAATGGAGGTCACACGGGTGCCTTGCCCAGAGCGCCATGCAGGGCAGCGTCTCCCTTCTGACTCACTGGAGGCTCCGAGGCGGCCCCAGATATCGCAAAGCTCAGTTTTTAGGAAGGACTTCCCGGGTGACTACCAGCTCCCGGAAGAAGCATCTTTGTGAAAGAAACCATCCAAAAATTTGGACATCTGACCTAAAAACAATTTCATTCTCCTCCAAAAGGGTGTTTTATACTAAGTGCCAACAAACACATGTTCTATACATGTTTTCAAAGGTAACTGGACATGGTGCCCTGCACTCGTAATCTCTGAGCTGGGATGAGAGAAACACAGGTAGGTCCCAGGGACTTGCTGGTGAGCAAACTAGACTTCTAGCAAGTTCCAGGCCACTGAGAGACCCCGCCTCTAAAGGGAAAGTAGGCAACAACTTAGAAACAACACCTGAAGTTGTCTTCTGGCCTCTATCTACACGCATGCAGGTACGCACACACGCGCGCGCGCACACACACACACACAAATATACACCCATCCAATTCTTACTCTAAAGCAATTCTGAATTCAAGTTAATCCCAAGGTCATGCTTCTCCACCTGTCCACAGAACTTGACCTAGTAACTGCTGAGTGCGTACGTAAAGTCCCAGTTCCTCCCTTGGAGGCTCGTCTAAGGTAGAAGACCTCAGGCTTCATCAGCTACCTCATTACTCGGAGTCAGTTTTACAGGACAGCAGATAGCCGCCTCCCGCAGAGTCGGCCAGAAGTTGCTTCTCTGATTGTAATCAAGGACCGCACCTCCAGCGGTCCGACTTTTCAGTGTGCAGTCTGGTGATTTTCCTACTGTAGTTAGTTGGACTTCTCCACGTTTCAAAAAAAAAAAGAAAAAAAAAAAAAGAAAGATCTGCCAAGTATTTCCATCCGTTCTTCCCCATCATTTGAAAATAATCCTGCTGTTTTATTGAACGAGTCACCTCCTTGCTGAGTGTGGTAAGAGACACAAAGAGTCCATTCACCCCCATGCACAAGGAAAGAATCCAAGCACACTCTCAGCCAGGGTGCCCTGAGCTCAGAGGCTTGGGAGAATCAATTTCAGGAGTCAGAAACTCCTGGGCTGGAAGATCAATAACCAACTGCGGTACTCAGAGTACCGGAGAGTCTGAAATTTACAGAAAATAAACTGAAGAAAAACAAACAACACACACACACACACACACACACACACACACACACCAGCTCCCTCCCTTGATACACTGTCACCAGCTTTCCCCCAGGTTTATAGATAAGGAAATTGGAAACACAGCAAGGGAGTGGCTAAGGCCACTCAGCAACTGGCTGAACTGTCACCAAACCACCTCTTCTCAGCACTTGGGTCCCTTGTGCTTGTCCCCTGATGACACATTGTTGTCCTGGGTGCATCAGGCCACACTACCCTTACACTGAAGTATCCCATTGGCTTTACACCTAGTAGACGTTCCAAGTTTATTTCACTTTCTGAATCCGGATACATCCTGGTGCTCTTGATGTGGTGTCTTTTATATTGTTCATTACTCTGATGCCACATTCAGTTCAACCCGTGGCCCACAACCAATGAAATATGATATCGCTTCTATATTTTTATTTATTTTATTTGCCAGGGACATATTCATACCACTGCGGGGACACGGAGGTCAGAATACGACTTGTTGCTGCCAGCTGTCTTCTAGCCTGGGGTCTAAGGACTGAATTCCGCCCACTTTCACCCTCTGAGCCATCTCACTGGCCCCAGCTCTGGGACTATTGCTCATAGAGCTTTAATACCCAGGGGCTTTGGTCTTCCACTGTGGGAGGGAGATCATGTAGGATCCTTACCATTGACTTCATCTCGGGACTTAGGAGACCGCTTGCCACGCCTCTTAAGGAAATTCGAGGCATCAGATTCTTGCATGAAAATCTTCTGTTTCATACCTGAAACCAAAAAAAAAAAAAAAAAAAAAAAAAAAAAGGAGCTCTTCACACTCCGCAGGGGGCGGAGAAGCAGGAGCCACCTCTCCTCCATATAGGAAGAGCCCCTAGACTCACCTTCTGGTGCTTCCTCCCCAGCTGCCTGTCTGCTGCCCACAGAAGCGCTGGTCCCCTCTTGTAGCACTGTAGGATAAAGGCACAGGGAGAGGCTGCACCATCAGAGGCCCCCGGTGGGGCTTCAACAGCTCTGGGTGCAGCGGCTTGCCAGACTACACGTGGGGCCTTCTGCCCGTGGCATACCATCCAATCTTGATGGGAACCCACCATATGAGCTGGGTGGTTTCCTATATTAGATCTTTGCTGTTTTTCTCTGGGTTACATTATCTTTTGCACACATACAAACACACGCCAAGAATAGTTATCTTACAACACATACCCCTCCTACCTGAACAAATTTACCCATACATAGTCTTACCGTGTAGCTAACACGGCCCACCCTTTGACCCCTCCCATACTCACTACACAGGAGCGCCAGGGCCGAGAGAGATGACAGGAGAATGACTTGTCTCCACGACATCCTTACAGCGCACCCCCAGAAACCACAGGGCAGATAACAAGGTGAGGTATCTTGGGAGTCCCCAGCGCTGCTGAAGCTGCTGCCCAGGAAGTCCTCACTCACTTGTGAGTCAGGCAGACAGGCAAGAGGGAGAAACAGGAGGCAGGAAGCTGGGATGGCCCTGGGGGGGGGGAGTGGGAGGGGTCCTGGCTGTGGTTTCCACTGGCTGCTCCAGGCCAGAGCCCTGGAGATGTTTTTGGCGCCTGGAAAAAGCTCCATAAAAGTGGAGTTTGTAGCTGGTGGGGGCCCTGGCAGGGGCAGTTTTGACCTGTCCTTGCCAACATCCATGCCCAGGGAGATGCGATGAGGAATGCCCAGCCTGAGTCAGAGTGGGAGAGGCAAGGGACATGTCTGAATGGGTCCTTTGCCTGTCCTCAGGATGGGGTAGGATGCTGGGAATGGTGGCTAAAACCTGTGGGGCCAAAGGAAGACTGACCGACTCAGAGATCATTTGCATCCAAATGTCAGACAAGGATGGCTCCTGATATCCGGAGATGCCTGATGATGCTCACAGGGGCCATGCTGATGACGCCTACAGGATTCCGCACCTGATACATTGTTTCCAGGGATGACTTTGGTTTTTTGTTTTTTTTTTTTTTTTTGTTTTGTTTTGTTTTTTTGTTTTTTTGGTTTTGGGGGGTTGTTTTGTTTTGTTTTGTTTTTTTTCAAGACAGGGTTTCTCTGTGTAGTCCTGGCTGTCCTGGAACTCACTCTGTAGACCAGGCTGGCCTCGAACTCAGAAATCCGCCTGCCTCTGCCTCCCAAGGCATGTGCCACCATGCCCGGCACCAGAGATGACTATTGCAAAGTAAAACCTGGAGTCCTTGGCCTATGGATATAGCTCAGTGATGGGGAGTGTGCCCGGCAGGTGGGAGGGCCTAGAGTCCACCTCCAGGACGGCATTAATATGCATGAGTTAACAGACTGTATTAATATTAATGAATTCTTTATAAATGGCTTTAAAACATGCTGGGCGGTGGTGGCACACATGCCTTTAATCCCAGCACTTGGGAGACAGAGGCAGGTAGATTCCTAAGTTCGAGGCCAGCCTGGTCTACAGAGTGAGTTCAAGGACAGTCAGGACTATACAGGGAAACCCTGTCTTGAAAAAAGAAAAGAAAGAAAGAAAGAAAGAAAGAAAGAAAGGAAGGAAGGAAGGAAGGAAGGAAAGAAGGAAGGAAGGAAGGAAGGAAGGAAGGAAGGAAAGAAGAAAGAAAGAAAGAAAGAAAGAAAGAAAGAAAGAGAGAGAGAAAGAAAAGAAGGAAGGAAGGAAGGAAGGAAGAAAGAAAGAAAGAAAGAAAGAAAGAAGGAAGGAAGGAAGGAAGGAAGGAAGGAAAGAAAGAAAGAAAGAAAGAAAGAAAGAAAGAAAGAAAGAAACCAAAACAGGAAACTCTAGGTTTGCGGAGATGGAGGAAGACAACAATGACAATAACACTTGTTTATAACTGAGCCAGCAAGATGGCTCAGCCTTTAAATTGTACTTGCTGCTCTTGCAGAGGACTGGAAGAGAACACCCTCTTCTCACCTCAAGGGGAACAAGTTATATTAGTACATAGACACGCGCACAAATATAAAAAATTCTTACTAATAACCAGCCGCATCCAGCCCTTCCAGGCCTCTGAGCTGTGTGGAGCATCAGAACACAGTTCCTTTAACGTTTCAGTGTGTTCCTGGAATCGTCCTCTGTAGGGCGCCGTAGCAGCCTGTTGGGTGCGCGGCGCTGGGGGAGTGACCAGGCTGACATGGTAGATATGGGAAAGACTTGTGGCAGCTTTGACATCCTCAGCCTGCCCGAGCCCCGTTAAAGAGCATCCATCCAACCATAGACGTGTACTGAGCACCGACCTTCTCCGGAGCCCCTGGACCAGGCACTGACCAGTCAGCTTTGGGTAAACGTTACCACCTTCCTCCAAGGTCACTTATTCCCACTTTGGGGTTTCATAAACCCACTGTCTCTGCCAAAAGGCTTAGAGAGTAAACTCCACGCTGTTCTCCCCAGCCAGCCTGGGAGAAGATGGCCAGACCTCGGAAGTCACTGGGCAGAGTAACAGAACCCGCTAATGAGAATGAAGGGCGCATCTCTCGTTTCCAAGCGTCCATTGTGCCATCCGTGCTGACCTGGTCCAAGAAATGGTCCCGAGCTGCTTCCCGTGATCTCTAGGTTCCCTCAGAACTTCCTATCCCAAACCGCTGGCCCCCACTGTCATACTCTTCAATCCTCACTTGCTCTACCCCAGGCTTGCCCACTGGGCTGTGTGCACAGCAGAGCTGGCCACCTCATGACCTTTCACCCTGTAGTATAAAAAGCCATGTCACCTCAGGAAAGGGTCACAACTCTAGTGACTGGAAATGAGAACTGTTCTGGATCAGAAATCAGATGACTTAGGTGGACTCTTGTGTGTACTCCTGAAGGCATCAAAGTCACGGTAGGAATGGGACACCACTCACAACAGCCGAGGTATCGTGTCAGCTTAGTTGCTGTCAACAGATGAGTAGATAGAGAAAATGGCTCAGGGAGAGAGCTCAGGTCCTAAAATGTCTGCCCAGCAAGCACGAGGACCTGGGTTTGGTTCCCCAGAGCCTATGTGAAGAGGCAGGGGAGGGGGGAGTGCTCTAGGGTGCAGAGACAGGCAGGTCACTGACCCTCACTGGCCACCCAGCCGAGCAGAACCCATGGGCTCAGTGAGGCTCAGGCTCAAAACAATAAAGATGGAGAATATTCAAGAAAAGACACCTGGTGTTGATCTCACGCCTCCATATGCACGCACGCACTAACAAGTATGCTTGCCACACACACTGGTGGTGAGGGAGGGAAAGAGAGAGGGAGGGAAAAGGTGAGAGGGAGGGAAGGGGGGAGATATACGTGATGGAGTTTCGTTTAGCTATAAGAAAAAATGAAATTATGTCATCTATAGAAAAATGGCTGGAACTGGAGAATCTCATGTGACATAAAACAAGTCAGACTAAGGCTAGGTATGATGGCGCATGCCTTTAATCCCAGCACAGGAGAGGCAGGAGCAGGTGGAATCCTGTGAATCTGAGGCTAGCCTAATCTACTTAGTGAGTTCTAGGACCAATGGAATTACATAATGAGACAAATAGTGCACTACTACTACTACTACTACTACTACTACTACTACTAAGCCTCCTTGGATACACATAATGGAGTTTTATTTAGCTATAAGAAAAATGAAATTATATGCATAATAATAATAACAGGCCATGTTGGGTTCCACAGGTACCATATGCCAGATTTGGCCAGTGACATGAGGTTGACCCTCCCTCCCTTTCTTCTGTTTTCTCCATTTCCATGAGCGATCCTACCATCCACCCACCCAGTTATTCACACCAGAAACTCAAAAGCAAGCCTTCAATGGCAGCCCTCAGGAGGCAGAGGCAGGTGAATCTCTTGAGTTCCAAGGCCAGACTGGTTTACAAAGCAAGTTCCAGGACACTCAGGCCTACACAGAGAAACCCTATCTTGAAAAACACAAACCGGGCGTGGTGGCGCACGCCTGTAATCCCTGCACTTGGGAGGCAGAGGCAGGCGGATTTATGAGTTCGAGGCCAGCCTGGTCTACAGAGTGAGTTCCGGGACAGCCAGGACTACACAGAGAAACCCTGTCTTGAAAAACAAAAAAAAAAAAAACAAAAAAAAAAACCCACAAAGAAGCTGGGCAGTGGTGGCACACGCCTTTAATCCCAGCACTTGGGAGGCAGAGGCAGGCGGATTTATGAGTTCGAGGCCAGCCTGGTCTACAGAGTGAGTTCCAGGACAGTCAGGGCTGTCTCGAAAAACCAAAAAAACAAAAAACAAAACAAAACACACACACACACACACACACACACACACACACAAAGAAACAAACAAAGCACTTAGTAGCCACCTAAAGGTACACCTCCACCCCTCCTCCCTGCCTTAGCGTGTTAGCCATCACACCCTAGGGTTTCTTCTTAAAGCTTTTCCAACATTCTCTCTCCTTGCCCTCCCCACTGCTCCTGACCTCCCCAGCCTGCATCCTCTGTGGACAACTGTGACTCCTCCCGTCTCATTGCTTTAGTCTGGTCCTTTCAGCCTCTACTTCATGGGGATGAGTGTCCTGACAGTAATTCATCATCATGTGATGTCAACACACATGCCCAGACGCTCAGAGCCTGCCAGCCCCCATTGCAGGGACGTCGGATGCCTCTGTGCTATCTGTGTTAGAGAGAAGAGAATGAGGAAATCTTGCTCAAGCCATAGATTCAAAGCTGGAACTGAGCCCAAGTAGCCCAGCCCTGGCCTGCCATGCCCAGGCAATGTCTGTCCCTAGACTTTCCACAGACACCTGTGATCTGGGACCATTGGAGCACCTGCGTGTCCTCAAGGATGTGTCTCCTTCGGAGCTGTGCGGTCTCTTTGAAGGAAGACGTCACGTTCATCACGTCCACGTCCATCACGTCCAGCACGTAAATCACGTAAATCACGTTCATCACGTACATCACGTTCAACACGTACATCACATACATTACGTTCATCCCTAATAGAATACCAAGCTCAAATGAGCTGCTTCATGGATGTTTATTGAGTCGACATTCTTGCCTGAGAATACGAGAAGAAAACATATCCATGAGATTTCTACCACACTTCCTCTCTTCCCAAATAGCTATGGAAACCTGGGCATTGAAGCTGCAAGCTTCACCTCCGACATCGCTTCCCCTTGAGACCCTCATGCTGCGCCCTGCTCATGGACTCCTGAACATGAGGACTTGATTTTATTTGTATGTGCTTGCTCCTGTGTGAGTGTATGTAGAGGTATGTGTGGTGCCCGAGGTGGTCCAAAGCAGGGTGTCAGACTCCTTAGAGCTGGGGTTACAGGCATTTAGGTTTTCTGTTTGTGTTTGCTTGCTTCCTTGCTTAGTTGTTGTTTGTCTTAACTGAGTGCTGGAATTAAAAGTATGAGTCACTATCCAGGCACTGGTGCCTCCCTCACATCTTTAATCCCAGCACTCAGGAGGCAGAAGCAGGCAGATCTCTGGGAGTTCAAGACCAGCCTGGAGTTGCAGGACAGTCTGAGACTACACAGAGAAACCCTGTCTTGGGTTTGCCACCGCACCTATAAGTTACTCGAATCTGTGAGCTGCCCAGTGTTGGTGCTGGGATCTTAACTTCGGGGCTCTGGATTGAACAGCTAGTGTTCTACGCCACTGAGTCATCTCTGAAACCCCCATAGTGACAAGCTTTTTGAGATGGAATTTGTGGGCCATATAAGACACCCATTAAAAAGTGCACAACTCAACCGTTTTCAGCCTAGTCACAAAATGGGGCACCCCTCGCCTCAGTCAACTTCACTTTTTTTTTTTTTTTAATTTTTTTTTTGTTTTTTGTTTTTTTTGTTTTCGAGACAGGGTTTCTCTGTATAGTCCTGGCTGTCCTGGAACTCACTCTGTAGACCAGGCTGGCCTCGAACTCAGAATTCCGCCTGCCTCTGCCTCCCAAGTGCTGGGATTACAGGCGTGCGCCACCACCGCCCAGCTCAACTTCACTTTTTTTGTTTGCTTTAAAGAAAACCCATCAGCACCCAGTTCCCCATCTTCCTCATCTCCAAGGCCTTCGGCAGTCTCTCACGCGTGCTCTGTGACTATGGATTTGCTGAGCCTAGACATTTCCACCCAACAGAATCATACAGCACGTGGCCTTCTGTGCCTGGCAGTTTCCATTCGGCGTAACGTTTTATGGGTCTACTGACGGTGTGGCCTGAATCAGAGCTTCGTCCCTTCTCACTGGCGACTAATACTGAAGAGCAGCGAATGCCACATCCCCCTTGTCACCATCGGTTCAACGTGTGGTTTCTCCCATTTGCTCACTCGGAATTGTGCTACAGTGAACGTCGGTGTATGGACGTTTGTGTGGCCACCAAGTCTCTTGGGGAGATCTGGATCCCGGGACAACTTTATGTTGAGTATTTTTATTTATTCATCTGTCTTCTTTTGGTGTTTTGAGGTCTCTTTGAGGGGAATTTCCACCTGGCTCACACCCAACATACCACCTGGCACAGCCAAGCTGCCTCATAAATGTTTATTGAATCGCTCAATGAAAATACCCTTCCCTGACAACGCTCAAAGGGAACATTCATATGTTTGTCTCAATGGGCCGTTCATGAGAGGGAACTCATACAGGGGCCAGAGAGTTCCCGAGGATAAAGTCCTTCTCAGACAGCAAGAGTGAATTTGGGGATGTGCTTATGAAGAACTGCACAGAAGGACCATCAAGATGTCCTTAACACCCCCCCCCAAGTTTGACCAAACTTTAGACAACTCTCTTCCTGCCTTGAGGCCCCTGAGTTACCTTCTTGTGGAGTGTTCGATTTAAAAGAAAAATTTTCGGAGCCAGGCATGGTGGCGCACGCCTGTAATCCCAGCACTTGGGAGGCAGAGGCAGGTGGATTTCTGAGTTTGAGGCCAGCCTGGTCTACAGAGTGAGTTCCAGGACAGCCAGGACTACACAGACAAACCCTGTCTCTCGAAAAACAAAACAAAACAAAACAAAAAACCAAAACAAACAAACAAAAAACAAAACAAAAAAGAAAAAAAGAAAAAATTTCCCAGTCCAAATTTCCCAGCCCGAGGGGGGTGAGTCCTGGCCCCCCTGTGGATAGCCAAAGGGCTCAGGGCCCTTAAATGAAAGTGGTACCACATATGCACACAAGCTATGCACATTTCCTATGCACTTCCTTTGCTTGTTCATTGAAACGTTGCCTTGCTACAAGGATCAAACTGATCTCAGACTCAACTCAGTCGTCCAGGCTGACCTTGAACTCATAAATCCATAGTCTAAGTGTCCCAAATGTTGGGATTACAAACTTGCATCATGGTGACTGGCTCCCATACACTTTAGGACATCTCTAGATTACTTATAATATCCAATACAATGTGCATGCTATGTAAGTCATTGCTACATTATCCAAGGAATAGTTTGCTGAGTTTGAGACCAGATCTTTTGGGTTCAGACTCCATCTTAGAAAACCTGACCTAGGCAAGTATTTATAGAGGCAAGAAGTGGGTATATAGCCTGGCATATATCTGACTGGGGAGCCATTATGGCCTTTAGCATAATTGGCTGGTGCTGGGAACCAACCCGTAAACTTAACTTCTGTTTTCCTCCTGATTGGTGGTTGTTAGGAAGTGAAGTGTCAGGGGTTGAACTCAAGTTAACTAACAGACTGGTACCTACACCAGTTTCCAGGTTATTCCCCAACAAATCTGCACCCCCCAGGTTATAAGTTTGCCCCTGAAGTTGGCTCCCCAGTCAGATATATGCCAGGCTAGATACCCACTTCTTGCCTCTATAAATGCTTTCCTGAAACTGGCTCACAGTGGCGCCCTCCCATTCTGCTGCATCACAGACTGTGGTGTGGACCAAGCTGGAGCTTAAATAAAGAGACCTTAGTGCAATTACATCGGAGTCAGCTCCTTGGTGGCCTTTTGGGGTTCACAAACACTTCCTGGCACAACAAGTTCATCTGTTACTTATTTATTTATTTATTTATTTATTTATTGTTTTTTTGAGACAGGGTTTCTCAGTATAGCCCTGGCTGTCTTGGAACTCACTCTGTAGACCAGGCTGGCCTCGAACTCAGAAATCCGCCTGCCTCTGCCTCCCAGAGTGCTGGGATTACAGGCATGTGCCACCACCGCCCGGCCTGTAATTTATTTTTATCTTATGTTTATGAGGGTTTTGCCTGCACGGAGGTCTGTGCATTGTATGTGTATTGTGCTCAGAGCAGTCAGCAAAGGACATCAGCTTCCCTGGAACTGGAGTCACAGTTGTGAGCAGCCATGCAGATGCTACGAATCGAACCAAGGTCCTCTGAAAGAAGTAACCAGTGCTCTAAACTGGGAGCCATCTCTCCTCTCCCTAAACCCCGCCCCACAGACAGACAGACAGACAGACACACACGCACACACTTTTCTGAGACAGGGTCTCAATATGTATCTCTGGCTGGCTTGGAACTCATTACGTTGACCAGGCTAGCCTTGAACTCACATAGATCTGCCTGCCTCTGCCTCCCAAGTACTGGGACTGACTGAGTGTGTAGTCACACTCAGCACACCTGCAATTTTTAAAATGTGTGTTTGAGAGACTGGAATGATAGCTCAGTGGTTAAGAGAACACTTAGTGCTTTTCCAGAGGACCTGGATTTGACCTACATGGTGGTAGCTCACAACTGTCTGTAACTCCAGTTCCAGGGGGTGTGATGACCTCTTCTGGCTTCCCCAGGAGCCAAGCACTAATGTGCTGGAGGTAGACAGACAGACAGACACACACACACACACATACACACACACACACACACACACACACACACATACACACACACACACACACACACACACACACAAGCAAAACACTCTGACACATAAAATAAAATTTTTGCAAGAAAATATATTATGAATAATTTTGGAGAAATTGGAGATGCAATATTCTGGATTCAGAAGGGTAACGATATATGTGACTTCTGGTTTCATTCAGGGATGTCATTTAGAAGTCCCTGAGGTTCATCTTTCTGCCACAGAAGCCTGGGAAGATCTGTGTCCCAGCCTTGGTGAAAGGGTGGGCACCTAACTTTAGCGTCACGACAGCCAAATGATCACACACGGGTGTCCCGTCCTTCTCCCATGAGGTTCTTCAAACCCACCCAGCCCTTTGGTTTTGGTGCAATTGCTCCATTTTAATTGGATCCAACATTGACTCAGTATGCCATCTAATCCCCAAGGACATTGGACATAACTCATATGTCATGTGGAAATGACCCTAGGGGAGAGTGTCCGTGAAGATGAGAAGCCTAAATGCCCTGGTCCACCTATTATGCTGCCTAGTATATAAGCATGCACAGCCTTGTCTGTTCCTAAGTCAACATTACATGCTTCCTTTTCTTTTTAAAAGATTTATTTATTATTATATGTAAGTACACTGTAGCTGTCTTCAGACACACCAGAAGAGGGTATCAGACCTCATTACATATGGTTGTAAGCCACCAGGTAGTTGCTGGGATTGGAACTCAGGACCTCCGAAAGAGCAGTCAGTGCTCTTACCTGCTGAGCCATCTCTCCAGTCCCCCATTACAGGGTTCCTAATGTCAATCAACAATACATAGTTCCTAATGTCAACAATACATGGTGTCCTTTCATTTTTATTTATTCTTTTGTCTTTAGACAGGGTCTCACCGTGTACCCCTAGTTGAGTCTTGGAACTCAATCTGTAGATCAGGCTGGCCTTGAACTCAGAGATCTATCTGTCTCTGCTTCCTGAGTGCTAGGATTACAGGCATAAAGTAGGGGTTGTATCACAACAAGAATTCCTGACCCTTGGAACCAAGAAGTTTCCAGAACTGAGCCCTGTCTGGGGAGACATGAGCATTTTTCCTCTATTCTCCATGGAAGGGAAACATCTTAAATGCAAATGTGGGTGGGTTAGACCTGCTTGTTAGACTCATGTTGTAATAAAGACAGATTGTGGTGTTTTTGTTTTGTTTTGTTTTTTTCGAGACAGGGTTTCTCTGTGTAGCCCTGGCTGTCCTGGAACTCACTCTGTAGACCAGGCTGGCCTTGAACTCAGAAATCCGCCTGCTTCTGCCTCCCAAGTGCTGGGATTACAGGTGTGCGCCACCACCGCCCGGCTGTGATGTTTTATTAATCCATTTATTTGGCGTCATTTTGGAGCTATCTTGACACTGGTGTGTGTGGAAAATGAGATCTCCACACGTTAGGATGTTTCTAAATCCCACCTGGTGTCTTATCTTCCTGTGAAAGCCATTTTCCCTTAAGTGCAGACCCACAGTCTCAGGAGCATTCTATACAGAACCTTTCCTCCATTCATTTCTTACTGTGATAAAATATCCCGACAGAAAGCAATTTACAGGAGAAGGTGTTTGTTTTATCTTATAATTCCAGGTTATAATCTATCTTCTTAGGAAAGTCACAGTGGCCAGAGTCTGAAATAGCTAGTCACCACAGTCAAGAGCAAAAAGAAATAGATCTGCACACGTATTGATCAGCTAGTTCTCTCTGCTCTTAGGCAGTCTAGGGACCCAACTCTGCTAATGGTACTGCTTATAATCAGGTGAGGTCTTTCTACACTAGCGAAGGCAATCAAAATAATAACACACAAACATACCCACAGAACTACCTGACCAAAATAATCACCCACCCCTGTGCCAGATGGTGGTCATGAGTGCCTTTCATTTCAGCACTGGAGAGGCAGAGGCAGATGTAAGTTCGAGGCCAGCCTGTGAGTTTCAGGACAGCCAGGGCTACACAGAGAAACCCTGTTTCAACCCTTCCCAAAAGACAGTCACCCACAAACATGCCCACAAGACAACCTGATCCAAACAGTCCCTCACTGAGTCTGTCTTCTGGGTGACTATGGGTTGTGTCAAGTTGACAGTCAAACTAACTGTCACAGGTCACCAGGACTATTATAGCTATACAAGTCATTCAAATATCAAGCTATTTCCTTGCCTGGCAGGAGAGCACATAGTAATTGCAACTACTCAGCAAGACTGTCTCAAAACAAGCTTAAAAAAAAAAAAAAAGCCGGGTGGTGGTGGTGCACGCCTTTAATCCCAGCACTTGGGAGGCAGAGGCAGGCGGATTTCTGAGTTCGAGGCCAGCCTGGTCTACAGAGTGAGTTCCAGGACAGCCAGGGCAACACAGAGAAACCCTGTCTCGAAAAACCAAAAAAAAAAAAAAAAAAAAAAAAAAAAAAAAAAGAAAAAGGCCGAGGCCACACAGACCTGTAGGAATATATCCATTAACATGCATAAGTCCCTAGGATCAATATATATTACATCCACCTTCAATCTTGATCCGTCATCAATAGCTGATAGCCTGAGTCCTGTCCCAGTGCCCTCTACTGCTGAACTCAGGCCTTTCCACCTAGACCCCATTACCTGAAGGGTGACCCTTGGCCCAGCCTTTCAGAGAACTGCTTGTGCTTACAGAGAGGCTTGGTTCTAGATGGTAAATGTCTGTCCTCTGCCTGGGAAGTATTTTTCATTTTTCTCTGAATTCACAGGGTCGTTTTAGCACTCACGGTTCTCCTGAACTTGTCCTGTATGTTCCCCATCTCTTCTTGGTTCCCATCCTGAAATTCTACCCCCAGCCCCATCGACATCTCATTCCTTACAAAGACTCACATGCAGGTAAGTCAATACAGAGCATCTTTATCTTTGAAAATGCAAAACTGGAGACAACCAAGATAGAAGGCCCAGGAGTACCCTGTGGTGTACCCGTTTGAGAACAGAACTTGCATTTATTAGAAATGTCCCCTTCCCTCCCCCCTTCCCTGTCTCTCCCGCTCCTTCCGTCTCTCCCTCCGTCAGACACAGGCCTGCTTTCCGATCTCATGATAGGATTTATGGGGACTAGACAGGGAGTGACTGCTGGCAGAGCCCCCGGGGGAGCACATAAACACGGTCTGTGGGTAAAAGGCATCTACCCAACAGACTGGTCTTCCAGGAATCCGTGAATGTGTACCTTATGCTCCGAGTTCTCATCAGGTCTGGGCAGCCGAGCCAGGACCGTGTCTAGATTATGCTGCAGCTGGGTCCAGCAAGCAGGGACCTGAAGGAAGCCTGGGCCTGACTGAGCCATGCCAAAGGCAAGAAGAAACACAGGATCCACTCTTCTCCTCCTGGGCATGGCTTTAAGGCCGGCCTTGGGCAGAGACTCTGCTTGGTAAAGTCAAAAGGGGGCCTAGAGAACCAAGGAGATTGGGAAATGGCCACTCTGATCCCTGATGACCTCTGGTTCTTTTCTCTTATTAGAGGTCAAAAGGCATCTTACTTGGAGAGAGTGTGCTCTGTAGCTTCACAATTTCTGCTTTTCTTCTTCTTCTTCTTCTTCTTCTTCTTCTTCTTCTTCTTCTTCTTCTTCTTCTGCTTCTTCTTCTTCTTCTTCTTCTTCCTCTTCTTCCTCCTCCTCTTCTTCTTTTCCTTCCTCTTCTTCTTCTTCCTCTTCCTCCTCCTCCTCTTCCTCCTCCTCCTCTTCTCCTTTCGTCCTGACTGAAGTTTCCCCTTCCTCCTATCCTCCTCGTCCCCAACCCCTCCACCTCCCCTCTCCCCCAGATCCACTCCTCCATTACCCTTCAGAAATCCTCTCCCCAGCTTCCCCCAGCAAGTGCAGAGGCTCGTGGCTTACTGGCCTGTCAGTGACCACACCTCTGCCCTTCACGTCACCCACTGCCCTCCTCCTCTCTGGTCTCTCCCAAAAGAGCAAGTGGCAAGCACCTTTCAACTTTTCTTTTCCAATTACGATCAATCGATCGACTCCCCAGATTCCATGCCTCCCAGGGTTTAGATGTCTTGAGACCTTGTACAATTGCTTCCTTGCTCTGCTTAAGTGAAAACAGAAAGGCAGTCAACGCAAAACAGACGCTGAAATGAAAGTCTTTAAATCGTCATTATATTTATTTATTTATTTGCCATTTGAGTATGTGTGTGTGTGTGTGTGTGCGCGCGCGCGCACACACACACACACACACACACACACACACACACGGCTGTGTGTGTGGGCATGGGCATGTCATGGCTCAGGTATAGGAAGTTCAGGAGACAACTCTTGGCCCTCAGTTCTCTGATTCCCACAGTGTGGATTGACAGCCGCAGTTTTGTTCTGGAGTTTAAATTATTGTAAATGCTTTTTTTTTTTTTTTAAGATTTCATTTATTTAATATCTATGAGTACACCATAGCTGTTTCAGACACACCAGAAGAGGTCATAAGATCCCATTACAGATGGTTGTGAGCCACCATGTGGTTGCTGGGAATTGAACTCAGGACCTTCGGAAGAGCAGCCAGTGCTCTTAACTGCTGAGCCATCTCTCCAGCCCTATTGTAAATACTCTTAGCCATGTCCTAGGTGTGTCCTTTCCCCAGCCTTGAGCAGGCTGAATGGACTGTGTCCGACCTTAACCACCTAGGTGGAGTCTTCTGCCTTGCGGCACCTGCAGTTTCCTACAGGAGCAGACTGCCGCTGAGCTTGCTTTGCAACCTAATCCAGCTGAAACAAAGGACGGGGTCTGTGGGCTCCCCTATATAAATACAGTGCTGACTATTAAACTGTGAGCCTTGATCAGAAACGTTTGTCTTGGCTTCATCCTTCTCTAGCCCCTCCCCCTCCCCTGTTCTTTCTCATTTCCAGCCCCCCTTCCAGGGAACCCGGTTCATCCATGGCTGCTGGGCAGCTACGCCTAGGAATTAACATCTTAGGTAAAATGGCTACATTGTAAATCTGGTGGACTCCAGATACAGTAGTGGATTTAAAGCCACGACTAGCCTTTCCCTCCAACCCCCCATATACATAGACAGGGTATTTCTTACTGTTAGAAATTGGACTCTTGGGCCGGGCGGTGGTGGCGCACGCCTGTAATCCCAGCACTCTGGGAGGCAGAGGCAGGCAGATTTCTGAGTTCGAGGCCAGCCTGGTCTTCAGAGTTCCAGGACAGTCAGGGCTATACAGTGAAACCCTGTCTCGAAAAAAACAAATCTAAGAAGTTGGACTCTTGGGCTGGAGAGATGGCTCAGTGGGTAAGAGCACTGACTGCTCTTCTGAAGGTCATGAGTTCAAATCCCAACACCCACATGGTGGCTCACAACTATCTCGTAAAGAGATCTGACATCCTCTTCTGGTGTCTGAAGACAGCTACAATGTACTTACATATAATAAATAAATGAATCTTTAAAAAAAAAAGTTGGACACTTGGTCCTTGGTTTTTACAGCACACCTACTGTGTGAAACTACATGTACCATGGTCCTAGGGCATACCTGTTCAGATTCTTCACATACATTCGCACACCAGTTTCTCCTTGAAACCTGGGGAGTTGGGGTAGATGTTTCTTAACTCCTACAGGGAAGGGGAAGGGATCTTAATGACAACCAATCAGCTAACAGCTAATTGGGTCTTTTAATCATGAAGAAATAACACAATTGAAAACAACATAGTTGGAAAAGAATTTGTTGCCTGTCATGAAAATAATTTTCTTTGAGGCCTTCTTGAAAAAGAAAGATGTCATCAAACCTTCTGGACTGGTGGTGTAGCTCAGTGGTTAAGTGCTTGTCTAGAAGGTATAGGGCCCTAGACTTTTAAGTTCCAATACAGGAATGGGGAAGGCAAAAAAGTCCTGAAATTATTTACTAAACATTAATAAAAAAATAAGCAAAAATTTTGTCATAACCACGTCTCAAATATATTTCATCAAGCACTGAGCTACATCATTTTTTCCAGGGTGGGGGGAGTAAGGAACCCAAGAACATGGCCAAAGCAGGCAAGTGCTGCCTCACAGAGCTGAACGCCCTGGCCACTCCACTGAATAAAGCTTGTCACCTAACCACACCGAAGAATCAATCCACTTAATCGTAAAGTCAGGTCAGCCCAGTCGAACTTGCTGCCACCAAAACATCATCTGTATTTTTCAGGTAAGATAAATCTGCTCGCACATCTCTCACGAAAACTGCCTTGTTCTAAACTCTTCTGGGGGACCACAAGAGAATGCACACAGGCCTCACCAAGAGTCCGTCCCCCGGCCTTTCCTCTCTGATATGCTTTTTGCTTTCCTCTCAACAGACATTCTCAGCAGCAGAGATGCCTAGGGGGTTGTGTGTCCTTGATGAGTCTCTCGGAGGTTAAAAGATTTGGGGATGGAGAGACAGCTCAGCCCGCTGCTCTTACAGAAGACCTGGGTTTGGTTCCCATCACCTGCATGACAGCTCATAACCACCCTCAAATGGGCTCTGCACACACATGGTGTCAGCACATGTACTTAAAAATGCTAAGTAAGGGCTGGAGAGGTGGCTCCATGGGTGAGAGCACCGACTGCTCTTCGGGAGGTCCTGAGTTCAATTCCCAGCAACCACATGGTGGCTCACAACCATCTGTAAAGAGATCTGACGCCCTCTTCTGGAGTGTCTGAAGACAGCTACAGTGTACTCACATATAAATAAATAGATGTCTTTTTAAAAAAATGGTAAGTAAAGCTGGGCGTGGTGGCGCACGCCTGTAATCCCAGCACTTGGGAGGCAGAGGCAGAGGCAGGCGGATTTCTGAGTTTGAGGCCAGCCTGGTCTACAGAGTGAGTTCCAGGACAGCCAGGGCTACACAGAGAAACCCTGTCTCGAAAAACCAAAAAAAAAAAAAAAAAAAAAAAAAAGATCCAGAAATGTAAAGGGAATCATCATCTCTTTTTCCCTCTATCTTTAATTATGGCAAAATGCACATCACATAAAATTTTCTGGGGCAGACTAGAGATCCAGTGAAAATCAAAAGCAGCCTGGCTTTTCCATCACCACTGGCCAGGCATGCCTTTTTTTCTGTAGGGTCTCACTGTGTAGGCCTGACTGGCCTGAAGTTTACTATGCAGACCAGATTGGCCTCTAACTCACAGAGATCCACCTCTGCCTCTGCCCCTGCCCCTCCCCTGCCCCTGCCCCTGCCTCCCTTGTGCTTACACTGGGATTAAAGGTGTGTGCAGCCACACCCAGCTGAGCATTCTTCACTCTGGCCCTCCAGTTATATGGGAAAATATCTTTTCTTTACTGGTTAAGCCTGCAGAATAGATTTTTCTTTCCTGCGACTTACCACCAAAAGCCTCACTTAAGACTGACTACGTTTTAGCCGGGCGTGGTGGCGCACGCCTGTAATCCAAGCACTTGGGAGGCAGAGGCAGGTGGATTTCTTAGTTCGAGGCCAGCCTGGTCTACAGAGTGAGTTCCAGGACAGCCAGGGCTACACAGACAAACCCTGTCTCGAAAAAACCACAAAAAAAAAAAAAAAAAGACTACGTTTTAAATGCCTTGATAAGACATGACAACATTTTTTGTTAGCTCAGTACTCTCATGGCTGCGTGGCTGTCCTGTCTTCTCCTCTTGGGCACATCACACGCTGGCCATGAATTCCCTTCTCCACATACTCTGCTGAGCGACTTTCTCTTTTAAAAAAAAAAAAAAATCTTTTAGCAGTTTGCTGGTTTTTCCAAAGGTCCTTCTTTTCTAGGCCTCTCTCCTCAATTCCAGGTCGACACCATCTTCCTTTCCTAGAACTCCCTCTTGTCGTCTTTCCCTTCGTTCACACTTTGTGTTTCTCCTCGGGTCTACAGCCTGCCTCTCTCTGAACACCAGATTTCACGGGGTTTCCCCAGCGGCTTCTGCCTGAGCACCGGCCAGGCCTTATCCGGTTCTGCTTCTCCCGGGGGGTGCCTAATGCTGCCGGACAGGACGCGTGGAATCAGTAAATATTTGCTAGCGGAGATTGATCCGGAGCCGCTGGGTAGGAGCCGGGAGAAGGGGAGCTGCGGCCAGGGAAAGCTGGACCAGGCTGGAAGCTGGTGTGCGCACACGCCCGAGGAAACGCATGAAAGGGCGCCTGTGAACAGCTCAGTGTTAACTAGGCGAGCGAGTGAAGGCTTGTGAGAGGCGAGCAGCCGGCGAGGGGAGGTATGAAAGGCACCTTGTTCGAGGGACTGGGGACGGCTTTGAGATGGTTGGCGTCAAGACTCTGAGACTGGTCAGAGGCACCCCAGGAATGTACACACGCACACACAAGTTCCTGCTCGCTCACCTTTTGGAAGGTCTGAGACGGTTTCCTCGGGCTGGCTTCGGCCCTCGTGAGACCCTCATTTCTAAACCTTCCATTAGGCCTTCTCCTCTCTCCCAGTGCCACATCCCTTTCAAGGAATGAGAATTTACCAAGGCAAACTGTGCCAGTAACAAGCGGGTCACCGCTGTGTGTGCGGCCCAGGTGTTCTTGAAAAATAAGTGAGGGCCCTGCTGTCTTGCCATTTAGCATTTATTAGCATGTATCAATTACACATAGTAATATACTTCAACATGTTATTTTCATATGTTTACCTAATGCAATTGTATTTTTTATTTTTGTTTGTTTGTTTGTTTGTTTTGTTTTTTGATACAGGGTTTTTCTGTGTAGCCCTGGCTGCCCTGGAACTCACTCTGTAGACCAGGCTGGCCTCCAACTAAGAAATCCACCAGCCTCTGCCTCTGGAGTGCTGGGATTACAGGCACGCGCCACCACGCCCGGCCAGGTGTTTACCTAACGAAACTGTATTCGTTCCTATTACCCGTCTCTTGTCCCACTACAAATTTGGTTTTGTGCTCCTTCTTGGAATTACCTGAGGGCCTTCAGATCTCTGGGTACCAGAAGACCCTTGGGTACTTAAAGATGTATAGCTTTGAAGGCTCCATCACAGCAATCCGGGATCTTCCTTCCCATGGTTCACAGTTTTCAATGGAGTGGTTACTGACATGGGGTGGCTTTATACATTTTTCATTGTGAAAAGGTCAGGGTTTTCTTTGTTTGTTTGTTTGCTTGCTTGCTTGCTTGCTTTCAGTCAGGGTCTCGTGCACCTCAGGCTGGCCCACCCAGCACTTCATAAACCAGGCTTGGTGGTATTTAGCTATAATCCCAGCACTAGAGAGGGAAGACAGGAGGCTTATTAATTCCAGGTCATAACAAGTTTGTGGCCAGCCTAGGATATATAAGATCCTGTCTTTTAAAGGACCTTCCTGTAACCCCCTCCCATCTCTGCAGCCGCCTATAGGCAGCCTGGGGCTCACATCCGCCCAGTAGAACCTATTCCTAGGTCTTTGGCTCCAAAGCCAGGAACCTGGGTATGGGATAGGGAGTGGCCATCATATCTACCTCTGCAGTTACCAACCCATCTGTCCTTGCTTTGGCCTCTGATATGACGTCCTGGTGCCCCTGATGCTCAAATACTTCTCATTGTCAAGGTCTGTTGTTCGGACTAAAAGATCCAGTGGGAACTGAAGAGTGTCTCGTCATCTTCCAGCACACCTCAGAGCTGGTCCTTCTGTGTTACAAGCAAGACTTCAGAGACTCCAGGGATGAGTCATTTTTTATTGGTGTGCATTAACTGTGCAGAATAGTAAGCCTGGATAGGCATTTGGGGCATGTTTATAATATCCTTTGATTATATTCACATACCTTCATTATCCTCTCTTGGCTCCGCTCTCACTGCTCCCCTCCAGGGTATGAATTGTAAATGCTGTGCCAGATTTAACCTAGATTAAAAGTTGGCCGCTTTGGGGGGGGGGGAGATAGGGGAAGGGAGCCTCAGCGTGCCACACGAGGGTGAGCAGACTCTTCTTCTCAGGGCCAGGGAAGATGACAACAGCCCAGCCTTCCCTCAGCCTCAGAAGTAGCTGTGAGGCCCCAGAAGTATCCTCCGGCGCTGGAGTGCATCTTCACAGGACACAGGGCACACACTCGTTTGCTTACTGAATTTGTACTTTGATTAGAACTGAACGGGCAAACTGCGGCCTGCAGGCAAATCTGGCGTGCTGGCTCTTTTTGCAAGCAGTGTTTTCCGGTTCCCGACCACACTCCTTAAATTATGCTGTCTCCGGCCACCTACCTGCTCCACAGGTGGAGTCAAGGAAGCACGGGCGGGGCAGCACAGCTGAGAACACAGCTGGGCTGTGGCTCTTGCTAGTTACAGACGCCCCGACCTAAGGCAGAAAAACCCACCTAAGGCGCTGGGCGTTTCGTTTGCATTTCTAAGGGCTGGCCACTGTCCCTTCTGCCTGTTTATTGCTTCTGTTTACAATGGGTTCTAGTTTCCAAATAGGTCATCCGTTCATGTGGTTCAATTGAAATCAGACACATACGAAGGTTCTGTTCCCTCATCTTCCCAGCACATGTTCCAGCATGTTCCAGGAAAATGACCAACCTCGAGGAGAATGGATAACAGTCTGACAACTTCAGGGACTAAATATCCTCTGGGATCTCTAACAGAGAGACACTTTTAGATCAGGGACTCTGAGACCAGGTGCCTGGCGCTGCCCAGTGTCCAATGCAGGGAATTCCAGGCCTTGGGGTACACAACTGTCACTGTGACCACAGGGTACTAGGAGTACACCTGACACCCAGATCCTGCACCCAGCACCCAGATCCTTACCCAGAACCCCGATTCTTGTCTCTAACATCATTGGCCAGAAAATGAACCGGAAGCAGTAGGAAGACCTCACAAAGCACATATTATAATGGGACTTTCTGGACCCACTGGCTGATAAATAATGACACAGAGACTTATTAATATTTAGGGCTACCTTCCACCTAACTCATTGACTTAATCTCACTTCCTAGCCCAGCATCAGTCACAAGGCTAGTTCTTTACTTCCCCAGCCCCCGCCCCGCCCCCATCCCGAGGCAAGTCTGACGATCTCAGTGGTCCCCTGGGGAATCCAACCAAGTCCCATTCTTCCCCCATTTGGCCTGGAAGCCCTGCCTTCCCTTTCCTGCCTAGCTATTAAGCCAACCAGCAAGTGATCTTCATAAAACCAATCTGCCATCTGAGAAAGGTCCATTTACAAAATCCCGAGGCAAGCAATGAGCCATTAAGAATGACGATGCCGGGGCTGGAGAGAAGGCTCAGTGGTTAAGAGCACTGTCTGCTCTGACAGAGGGTCCTGAGTTCAAATCCCAGCAACCACATGGTGGCTCACAACCATCCCGTAACGGGAGCTGACGCCCTCTTTTAGTGTGGTCTGAAGACAGCTACAGTGTACACATATAAATAAGAAATAAATCTTAAAAAAATAATAATAATGACAATACCAAAATCCAGCCAGTACCAGCTCTTAGCAGGTATAGCAATCAACAATTGAATAATAAAGACTACCTTCTTACAGTGCACCCCAACAGAGTGTGTGTGTGTGTGGGGGGGATTGTCTTGACAAAGAAGCAGCACAAAACACCAAATTCAGGAAAACTGGTACGTAGCAGTACCAAGTATCAAGAAAGGAGCTTGTTATTTTTTTCCCTTACCCTAACTACAAATTTAAAATCAAGAAGCATGTCTCCCTGCTGCCCCCACCTGGAAAGATAAGGATGCGGTGGTCGCCAGAGTCTACGCTCCACTCTGATGCTAACAGAAACAAGGATTCCCAAAGCCCTCTTTGAAAGAGGGAGGTTTTCGCGCACGCGCACACTCACGCTCACAGAGGGCAGGAGTGGGGGTGGGGTGGGTAGAAGGTTTTCAGCTGCCCAGCCCAACAGGAAATACAGACTAAGCACTCTTCATTTCTCAGCACCAAAGTACTGGCGATGACTAGCCCGTGTTTTATGGAAGTGTTGGGCTGACGACTTGCAAGGTATCTTGTGTGAGAAAATGAGATTCAGCCCTTATCCACCCCCACGGCTCTCTCCCGCTCACCAGTACCTGTGACTGTCCACTACATGCTCCAAATGAGAACAAACACCTCCATGATAGGAAACTGGTAGGAGGCGGTTCGCCAGCGGAGGGATGCACACCTTGAGGTAGACAGAACTTCCAAGAAACCATGTCTGCTTGCGTAGAAAGAAACTGACTGGATATGCTTCCATTATACTCAGTCACCTTGGGCTGGGGAGATGGCTCAGAGATTAAGAGCCCTGGCTGTTCTTCCAGAGGTCCTGAGTTCAATTCCCAACAACCACAGGGTGGCTCACAACCATCTGTAATGGGATCTGGCGCCCTCTTCTGGCCCGCAGACATACATGCAGGGAGAACATTGTATAATGTAATGAATAAAAAAATCCATAATCAGTCACCTTTATTTGTTATACCCCAGGTTAATTTTTTTTTTTTTGGTTTTTTCGAGACAGGGTTTTTCTGTGTAGTCCTGGCTGTCCTGGAACTCACTCTGTAGACCAGGCTGGCCTCGAATTCAGAAATCCGTCTGCCTCTGCCTCCCAAGTGCTGGGATTACAGGAGTGCGCCACCACGCCCGGCTCCAGGTTAATTTTTCTTAAAATAGTAATATTTCATTCCATTAAAGCAATAGTACCACATTTATTAAATTAATGTATCCCCAGTACGCCTTGATCTTGTTAACAGGTGATAAAAATTTAATTTGAGACATCTCAATTTAGAAAAAAACAAAGGCAGTGGTGGCGCACACCTTTAATCCCAGCCCTTGGAAGGCAGAGGCAGGCGGATTTCTGAGTTCGAGGCCAGCCTGGTCTACAGAGTGAGTTCCAGGACAGCCGGGGCTACACAGAGAAACCCTGTCTCGAAAACACCAAAAATAAATAAATAGATAGATAGATAGATAGATAGATAGATAAATTAATTAATTAATTAAAAACCCTGTCTCAAAAAACCAAAAAAAAAAAAAAAAACCACCAATTGCTTATGCTCTAAGATCAAGAATAGACAAATGGGACCTCATAAAATTACAAAGTTTCTGTAAGGCAAAAGACACTGTCAAAAGGACAAATCGGCAACTAACAAATTGGGAAAAGATCTTCACCAACCCCACATCCGACAGAGGGCTAATATCCAATGTATACAAAGAACTCAAGAAGTTAGACCCCAGAAAACCAAATAACCCTATCCAAAAATGGGGTACAGAGCTAAACAAAGACTTTTCACCTGAAGAAATTCAGATGGCTGAGAAACACCTTAAAAAATGTTCAACATCATTAGTCATTAGAGAAATGCAAATCACCCTGAGATTTCACCTCACACCATTCAGAATGGCTAAGATTAAAAACTCAGGAGACATCAGGTGTTGGCGAGGATGTGGAGAAAGAGGAACACTTCTCCACTGCTGGTGGGAATGCAAGCTGGTACAACCACTCTGGAAATCAGTCTGGCGGTTCCTCAGAAAACTGGACATGATACTTCCGAGGACCCAGCCATACCACTCCTGGGCATATACCCAGAAGATTCCCCAGCATGCAATAAGGATACATGCTCCACTATGTTCATAGCAGCCTTATTTATAATAGCCAGAAACTGGAAAGAACCCAGATGTCCCTCAACAGAGGAATGGATACAAAAAATGTGGTATATATACACAATGGAATACTATTCAGCCATTAGAAACAATGAGTTCATGAAATTCTTAGAGAAATGGATGGAGCTGGAGAACATCATACTAAGTGAGGTAACCCAGTCTCAAAAGAATACCCATGGTATGCAGTCACTGATAAGTGGATATTAGCGTAGAATCTTGGGACACCAAAGACACAATCCACATACCAAATGATGTCCGACAAGAAGGAAGGAGTGGACACTGGTGCTGGAAAGGATCAAAGCATCAGTGTAGGGGAAATACCAGAACAGGGAAGTGGGAAGGGGTGGATGGGGGAACAGGGGGGAGGGAAAGGGGCATGTGAGACCTTTGGGGGATGGGGAACCAGAAAAAGGGAAATGAAATGTAAATATAGAATATATCCAATTTAAAAAAAAAAAAAAAAAACGCCGGGCCGTGGTGACGCACGCCTTTAATCCCAGCACTTGGGAGGCACAGGCAGGCGGAAACCCTGTCTTGAAAAAACCAAAAAAAGAAAGAAAGAAAAAAGAAAAAACAAAACATTTTCTTTAGATGTTTTACTTTATTTTAAAATTCTCTTTAAAAGTATAATGAAGAGCTCATGTTTTCATTTTGTTTATGGGGGGATGAGGACACGATAGAGCATCTTGCTATGTAGCCCAGGCTGTACTCCAACTCTCAATGCTCCTGTCTCAGACTCTCCTCACCGTCCCTCACTCTTGAAGAGCTGTTTCAAAGGTTTATTCTTTCTCCTTTCACAAGTCGGCTTCGAAACATCCAAGTGTCCTGAAATAATATCAAACAGAATTTTCAGAATACTTCCATTGGCCTACCCTCCATGAGAAAAAAGGGTTCAAGCCTTTATAAATGATTAAATAGGAAAAAGTATTAATAGTTATACTGATTAATGGATAAACTATGTTCTGGGACTCCGGTCAAGTTAGTGTAGATGACTGGTGACAGAGGGGGCGTGATATCTGTGTGCCTCGCTGTACTGATGCCCCCCTCCCCCATCATCACGGATTCCGTGTCCTTGAGCCCCGCCCATGGGGATTGATTGACAACGTTGACTACCCACAGCTGAAGCCCTGGTTGCCATTCTCAGTGGGCTCAGCCACAGCTCTGACGTGAGCACGGAACAGAAGCCTGTATGCTTTCAAATCAACCCCGGAGGAAAGGACCCCTAGCGTTTCCTCCGTGATCGCGCGCCGGACCTTAAAGTCCAAGGCTCCTTGGATTCGATGCTGTTTCTCTGCAATCTCCATAACTTCCCTTGCGATGTTTTCTTGACTGGTGCCCCTCACGTCGATATACTCACACTCAGAGCTACCGTAGTGGCAGGAGATTGCCTGTGCAGAAAAAAGGTGGGTTAAGACTGGAGAAGAGCGGTTTATCAATCCCATTATACCCCAAAACCTAGCAGAGTCCTCCGAGAATGGGAATATTTCACTTGGGATTTAATTTCTCAATTGGAAAGGTAGTCTATAAATTAAATTATTTAGCTTGATAGCTGGATTGTTGGCAGACCCTTAAGTTTTGCCCCAAGGCAGAGCCTCTACCTCCTTTGCCTAATTCCAAGTTCTAGACAAGCTAGTGGGAACGTAATTGAATGGAAGGTTATATCTGGAGCCTTTTCTTTGCCCTCAAAGAGCACCAGGGCTGGATGGGAACCCTGGGACAAACCATAAAACCCCACTTAGACACAAAGGAGCCCTGATGTTTGGTGTAGACCACTGTGTTCCCATGGGGAAGAGAGGACTCACAGGACTGGCAGATCTACTGAACTGGTGGGTGTAAGAAAGAGGGGCATTTGTAGGGAATTTTTAATGTAGGCCATACCGTATGAAGTTGTATATACACTTAAGCTAAGGAATCAGAGTGCCTGTTGCATCTGATTTCTGTGTAAAGTTTAGGACTCAGTATCATTTAGGATCGACGCTATATTTCTCAGTAGTAAAGAAATTATATATTTCCCTCCTGTGGTGCCTTAGAATGAACATTCTGAATTCCGAATGATACGCCTTTGGAAATTCAGCCACTGTTTTTGCCTCGGAAGCAGCTGTGTGCAGAAAAGGCCACTTTTGTTGAGAAGTCCAGGAAGGGTCATGGTTCCGTGATTAGGGGCCTACAGCATTTTGTTTCCTACCTAACAGAGTGAAGATATATGTCTATCTTGGTCAACAAACTGGTCCTTCAGTGAGAAGTCCTGTAGCCTTTGCTAACTTAGTGTATCTTGAGAGCTCTGTTCTAGACCACTCATCTTTGGAGATGCAGCCATCTGGATCCATACTTTCCGGAATCCTTGAGTTCGGTTCCGACCAGATCCATGGATGAGCAGAGGATGGAAGAAAACGGTATCGCCCTTTTCCATCACCACGTGGACCCGGGGGCTGTTGGAGTCATACTCTTGGATGCCATGGTACATTTTGTTAACTCCTCCCTAGAACACATAAGAGAAGCCACACTCACAGTCAAGGTGCCACCATGAACAAGACTTGATCAGCAATGCATCAAGGGAAGCGAGAGTCCTTGAACTTCCTCCAAGACAGCAGTGGGTCTAACTGAGACTCTAAATTTTATTACACCCACACCCACACCCACACCCACACACTCACACACCCACAACCTCCTCAAATGTCTGTTTTGTCCCATAAGTCCCATGTTAGACTGGTGAGATGGCCCACTGACTAACGTGCCACAGAAGCCCAGTAACCCAGAACCCAAGGTAGACAGGGAGGACCCACTCTGAAAATTGTCCCCTGACCTCCACACACACCACATCAGCAAATTCACTGTGACTAGCTGGGACAAGCTTTGCTTCCAGTGGCTAACATGGGTGTGGTGCTCAGTTTTAATGTTACCTGGATATGTTTCAGAATCTCCTGAGTAGGGAGCCTCCCTCACCTGAAGAGCTAGGGGCTGCCAAAGGACTGTCTATGGTTTGGTGCTTTATTGTCTCTGCTGCTGCTGCTGCCTTTGACGATGCTAGAACCGGCATTTCCGGGTCTCTATCCTGGTCTAAGAAGCATCAGCTCTCCAGAAACCTTCTAGGCTTTAGACATCGGACAGGGACTGCTGAGACACTCGGCCTGGTCAACTGAGCAGCAAATACTGAGGTCTCTCCCATGTGAGACTGCCACCGTGGGACTATTTTAACTGCTGAAGCACCCAGCCATGGAGGACAACTGGTGCTGCTATTTTAACATAAGTTGATTTTATAAATTATTTATATATATATGTAAATATATATAAATATATAATATAATAAATAGAATATATATAAATATATGTGTATATGTGTGTGTGTGTGTGTGTGTGTGTGTGTGTGTGTGTGTTTTCTTTCCTGGCATGCCATTCTCCTTGTCCAGATTTTCCTGCATATCAGGAGTATCACGGGAAACTAATTTTTCTCCACAAATCAGGAGGGAAATACAAAATATTTATGTCACACCCAGAGTAAATCAAGAAGAGGAAAAAAAATTGGTCAGGGGGCCGGGCGGTGGTGGCACACGCCTGTAATCCCAGCACTTGGGGGGCAGAGGCAGGCGGATTTCTGAGTTCAAGGCCAGCCTGGTCTACAGAGTGAGTTCCAGGACAGCCAGGGCTACACAGAGAAACCCTGTCTCAAAAAACCAAAAAAAAAAAAAAAAAAAAGGTCAGGGAGTGTCAGTACATACTTGGGAGACAGAGGCATGAAGCCCCATGCATGCATTCATACATACATACATACATACATACACACATACATACATACACACACACATACATACATACACACATACATACACACACATACATACACACATATACATATATGCATATACCCATATACATACACACATACACACATACATATACACATACATACACACACATACATACATACACACATGTACATCAACCCACAGTGTTGCTCCTCAGTTACTGTCAACCATGTTTCCCATTTGTACATTTGCTGTTGTTCTTTGACAATTTCATACCCCTGTGCATTCACATACACATGTGCAGGAACACACACACACACACACACACACACACACACACGTGAATTTTAGCCATTTTCATAGCCCTCTCTCCTTCCCCAACTCTGCCCCTTCTTGCCAGCAAGTCTCCTTCCTATTCTGTGTCTCCTTTCTGTGTGTGACTCACTGAGTTTAACTGGGAACTGCCTGGGACTTAGCGAGCTGGCCAGGCTGGTCAATGAACCCCAGGGATCAGCCGGTCTCCACCTCTCAGCAGAGATGTTAAGCCTTCCCACCATGCTCAGCTTTGTATGTTTATTTTTTTTTAATGAGTTCTGGGGATCAAACTCGGGCCCTCGTGATGGCAAAGATAAGCCTTTTATTGCCAAGGCTATCTTCCCAGCCCCAGTGGGAATTCTTGCTAAGACTACCCCAGATTCCTTTTGGGAAATGGCCATTTGTCTGTGGGCTATTATTGTGGTTTTAACACAGGGCTCTTTCCACCCAGCTGGGCGGGTGTGTGACCCTACCTACACTAAGCTGGCCAGGAGGCACTGCTGCATGGAAACCCTTTAGACCATTCCCTTTGACTTAAGTTAACCAGAGCCTAGCTCTGTGTGTTTACTGTGTGAGGAGGGGCTGCTATGTCACCGCACACGTGCAGAAGCCACAGAAAACCTCATGGGATTGATCTCTCTCCTCCCACCCTGTGCGGCCCAGTGCACTGGGCATCGACTAGTTCAGCCTCCACAGCAGGTACGCTTATCCGCTTAGCCATTGCTGAGTCTACATTGATGGATCGCACAGTTTCAGGTTTACTATCATTAACAGACTGAAGGATTTTCATAGTAACAATATGTTACATAGTATCTTTCAAAGAATCCCGACATCCTGGGCTAGGTTGATGGCTCCGGGGGTAAAGGTGCTTACTGCCGAGAGTGACCTCCAGGACCCTCAGAGTGGAAGATTGTGGACTCATGCTATGCAATGGTGCACACAAGAATGACTGTACACATGTGCACACACACACACACATACACGCACACACACACACACACACACACACACACAGAGCAGGATTCTCCATTTTCCCCAGAAGCTCAGTCCCTTGCCTTTACTGTGGATACTTGATTTGCCCTCTTACCTGAGAACTCAGGACCTTCTGGCCTGAGATTTGAAATGCTGAGACTCTCTCTCCTAGATCTCTGGCTCTGGCTTCCCAAATTTTTAGTGCATCTTATATCATCCCTCCCCCCCAAATATCCGTTCTTGAAGACATTGTTTGCTCTCCTCATTCATAGAAGCAAAGGCCTTTCCTAGCTCCCCACAGCAAGTGCTGAGCGGGTTAGCAGCCCAGGGTGCAGCCGGGCAGCCAGCGGAAGCTCGGCGATTAAAGAACTGAGCTCTCAAGACATGCACCACATCACTGAATCCCCACATCAGGGTGCTAAGCAAAAGAAGCCATACGAAAGAGCGAATGCTTAGAACTGTGTTTACGCAACATCTTAGAAAGTGCAGACTAATCTGTAAAAAGCGGGAAAACAGCTCAGTGGTGGTTTTTGATAACAGAGAGAGAAAGGGGTTTTCCTTTTTCTTCTCCCCGTCTCTTTGGCTCTGTCTCTCTGTCCTTCTGTCTTTCTCTCTCTCTCTCCCTCTCTTGGCTCTTGCTCTGTTGCTCAGGTCATCCTGGAACTTGCCGTCCTACTGCATCAATCTCTTGAATGCTAGGGTCACAGGCGTGTGCCCCTATCCCAGGCTAGAGGGGATGTTTATTCTCTTGAGTATGGTAACCAATGTGTGTGCATTCCCCAGATGATCACAGCATGTACTAAAAATATGTATAGTGACGTATTTGACAATTATACCCTAAACAGAGTATAGTAAGCCCTCTCTCATCCGGTCCCAGAGCCACTGGGTAAGTAAGCCCTCTCTCTCTGGTCCTTTCAGGCTGGCCTCCCTCCATTCATCTTTTAAATGTCCCTACAGCTTCCAGCCCAACTGTGCTGCGAGCATCAAGCTCTGCTTGCTCTTTAGCATATGCCTGTGTATGCCCTTGACCTCCACACCTAAGGGGGATTTCTACCATGTCCCTCAATGCTCAATTCAATCACCAGGTCTCTAGTGCAGTGGCTTTGCAACCTTTGGAATGCTGCAACCTTTTAATACAGTTCCTTGTGTTCTGGTAACCCCCAAGCATCAAGTTATTTTCAGTGCTACTTTATGACTGTAGTTTTGCTACTGTTAGAAACTGTTGTGGTGTAGATGCCTGTGTTTTCCAATGTAAAAAGGTCATTTGACACACCCCAAGGGAGTTGCCACCCACCGGGCAACGGAATGTTTTGAGAACTAATGCTCTAGTGTCCCTCTTGGTTTTGCGACTGCATGTGACAGTCTGACCCTCTTTTCACTCTGAGATCCATCATCAATTAGTTAGTAAGACGAAACTGTCATTTATCATGTGTCTGGGGCTGAACTGTTTAAGAATGGCCTTTATGAAAGTAGGTAGCACTTATCCAAGTTCCCCCACATTGGCTTGGCTTTCAAACTCATGTGGGAAGGACAGATGTCATTGGATATTTTACCCGACATCCTCAGATTTGCTCTGATTCTAACTGTATCTCAAGACCATACTCTCTGCTAAGAAAGGAAGCACAGACTCTTCTCTAGGCTCCTCATGTATGCTGATAAAAATGAAAACAGTAGGGCTCAGAAGGATGCTGAGGGGATGGCCATTCCAGCATGAGGACCTGAGCTTGGTCCTCAGAACCCATGTTTAAAAAAAGAAAGAAAAAAGAAAAGAGAAAGAAAAAAGAAAAAAGAAAGCAGCTGGAGAGGTGGTTAAGAGCACCACTAACTCTTCCAGAGGACCTGGGTTTGATTCCCAGCACCCACATGGTGTCTACCACTATCTATAAATCCAGTTCCATGGGATCTGACCTCCACAGACATCAGGCATGCACATACATGAAGGCAAACACTCAGACACATAAAATAAAAGTAATTTTAAAAAGAAAATGCCGAGCGTGCAAATGTTTGCTTCAATCCCAGTGCTGGGGAGAAAGAGAGGGGGATCCCTGGGGCTCACTGGCCAGCTGGCCTAGCATACTTGGTGAGAGACTCTGCTTGAGAAAGATAGATGGGGGCTGGAGAGATGGCTCAGAGGTTAAGAGCAAAGACTGCTCTTCTAAAGATCCTGAGTTCAAATCCCAACAACCACATGGTGACTCATAACCATCTATAATGAGATCTGACTCCCTCTTCTGGAGTGTCTGAAGACAGTTACAGTGTACTTACATATAATAAATAAATGAATCTTTTTAAAAAAGAAAAGAAAAAGGTAGATGGGACCTGAGGAATCACATGCATGTATACACACGTGAATGCATATGTACATACACAGGTCCCTCACACACACACATACCACATACACACAGATTGAGCAGTTATGTAGACCTACCTCCCACTTGGGGTAATCATGTGGCTTCAGAGTGCCTTTGTGGGTGCCTGGGAGCACAACCAGACAACCGTTGTTTCTGTCAATGTGCTCCATGGCTGTCCAAGCACAAACAATTCGGTCACTGGGTCGGAAGGGGAAATAGTGAAGATCCTGATGCAAGGGATGCCGGGAAGTCTTCTTGCCTACAAGAGAACCTGCTGTCAAAATGACTTTGTAGTTTGCCTGAAAACCTGCAACATCAACCTATCTACCAAAACCAAAGAAATGAAACAATGTATCCAGAAGTCAGTTCAAAGAGATAAGCAACAAAGTATCAACTAGCGTTCTACATTCTCTCCTTTCTTCCAGTTCCACAGAAAGAGTGGCTAGTCCTTGGTGCCTGCAATCACACAACCTCTGCTGTACATCATTCCTGCGTTGCTTGGGAGTTGACACAGGGCAGCGTTCAATAAGGAGCGTACTACAGCTGGAGTAATGACATTAAGGGAATGCTATCGAGCCATGCCCTGGTTCTCTCTTTTAAGTGGCTGAAGGTTCTCTCAGAAGTTGTCCATTGTCAAGGAGATGGCAGACGTGTACCCAGCGGTTGCCACACTCCCAGGATTTGCGCTTGGATCATCTGTTCCTGGGCTCTTGAAGAAAGGAACATGGTGATATTATGCTTTTCTTTGGGGGGTGGGGGTGGGGTCCTGCTATCAGAAGGAAACGTGCAACAGCAAATGGCTCTCAGGGCTGATTTCTGCTGCCGGCAGGATTTCTCAGTATGGGTCAAGACCCAAGCGCAGTAGACCGTCTAGGACTAGTTACTAAAATGCACACGCCTGGATGCTATCTCTGGTATAGCGCAAGTCCAAGGCATCATAAGGATCCAAGTGTAATTTAAAATAATAGCTTGGAGTTTGTTAGTCAAAATAATGTTTTCAGAACAGGGATGCAGACATGCTGCCGCAGCTCAGAGCAGCTTCAGAGCCATCCGTGGCGTTGTGGGTAAACTATTTGCCTTGCAAGCATAAGGACCCGAGTTCAGTCCTATTCAAACCTATGGCTAGTCTATGTCAACTTGACACAAGCTGGAGTCATCTGTAAGGAGGGAATCTCAACTGAGAAAATGTCTCCAGAAGATCTGGCTGTATGGCATTTTCTTTCTTTTCTTTTTTTTTTCTTTTTTCTTTTTTTTTTCTTTCTTTCTTTCTTTCTTTCTTTCTTTTTTTTTTTTTTTTTTGGATTTGGTTTTTTCGAGACAGGGTTTCTCTGTATAGCCCTGGCTGTCCTGGAACTCACTCTGTAGACCAGGCTAGCCTCGAATTCAGAAATCCACCTGCCTCTGCCTCCCAGAGTGCTGGGATTACAGGCATGCGCCACCACTGCACGGCTTGTATGGCATTTTCTTAACGAGTGACTGAGCCGGGATGGCCCAGCCCATCGTGACTATCACCGTACAGTGGTCCTGGGTTCTATAGGAAATCAGACTAAGCAAGCCCATGAGCTCTGCCTCAACTCCTGCCTCCAGGTTCCTGCCTGACTTGAGTTCCTGTCCCGACTCCCTCTGATGATGATATGGAAGTGTGAGCCAGACACACCCTTTCCTCTCCAACTTTCTTTGGTCATTGTAGTGGCTATTCCTGGTTGTCAACTTGACTATATGTGGAATGCACTACAATCTAGAATTGGAAGGCTCACCTATGATCCTAATTGGAGGCTCAGAGATATAAGTTTCTGACCTGGACTTAGCATGGAGATCTTGAAGCATGGATTCCAGTTCAAGGTCATCTGGGATTAAAGGTGTGGAGACATACACCTTTAATCCCAGATTTCAAGTTCATCTGGGATTAAAGGTGTACACCTTTAATCTGGGCTACACCCACTACTGGAGACATATATAAGGACATTGAAAGAAGGAAGACTCATTCTTCCTTGCCGGCTTGCTTCGTGGGACTGAGCAACTGCAAGATCCTTGGACTTCTATCCACAGCTGCTGCTGACTACTGTTGGGGAGTTGGACTACAGACTGTAAGTCATCAACAAATTCCCTAACTACATAGAGACTGCCCATACGATCTGTGACTCTAGAGAACCCAGACTAATACAGAAATTGGTACCAGCGTAGTGGGGTATTCCTGTGACAATCTGACCATGTTTTGGGGAGGACTGTGGAAGGACTTTGGAACTTTGGGCTAGATGGTAAATCCTTTCCTCCCCAACTTGCTTCTTGGTCATGATGCTTGTGCAGGAATAGAAACCCTGACTAAGACAGTCATGATGGTTCATCACAGAAATAGTAACCCCCGACTAAGACAGAACCCATGTAGAAAGGCCAGGCCTGATAGTGCACACTTACAATCCCACCACTGGGGAGACAGAACAGGATTCCCCAGGGCTCCCTAGCCATCTAGCCTAGCCTGATTAATGAGCTGCAGACTAATGGGAGATCCTGCTTCAAGAGAGACAGACAGAATTCCCATGGACACCAAGGTTGCCAACACACATACCCTCTCGTGAGCATCTAAGCACATGTGGGCACACATACATATACTTAAAAAGATAAATTGAAAAGCTCAGACATGCTGGGCAGTGGTGGTGCGTGTCTTTAATCCCAGCACTCAGGAGGCAGAAGCAGGCAGATCTCAGAGTTCAAGGCTAGCCTGGTCTATAAAGAAAGTTCCAAGGCAGCCAGGGCTACACAGAGAAATCCTGTCTTAAAACAAACAAACAAACAAACAAACAAACAAAACCCACAGTGAACAGGAGGAGTTTGATACACAAACTATTGTTTGCTAAGCTCTAAGGCCCGTCATGTGACTATTACAATACCCCCAACAGTTACTATGTGAAATCAGTTACTCTTCAGTATTGTCATAATATAAACTGTTATAAGAGTTAAATAAAAGTATGTACATTCATTCCCTCATCTAAAGTTTAACAGCTATACATATGACATGGGTTCCAACATCAACCTTCCGTATTTAACCTAACAATTCTTCTCTTTCCTGTTTCTCTAACAAACGAGAGTTCTTTACCAGAATCTGGAGGCTTGTTGATCAGCATCGTATGTAGAGCCATAATATTGGGTCCTGTGAAACACTCCACGTATTTCAGAATCTAAGAAAAAAAGCAGTAAAAAACAAAAAAACAAAAAAAAAAAACTTTATAGGAAATCAGAAGTACAGGCAAATGACAGAACATACAATGACCCTTAGAGGACCCAAATGGCAGAGAGGGTGGAGGCAGAAGGATCCGGAGCTGCAGTCAGCTTTAGATAGATAGAGCAAGACTCCGTCTAAAACAACAACTTAACATCAAAAGCGCAGGGCTGGCGGTGTAGTGCAGGAGTTTATCAGCATTGTGTGATGGCCCTATTTTGGGTCCAGCAAAACACTCCACATATTTTAGAACCTAAAGTGGAGGCTGTGGGCGACCGCTTAATTAGGGTATACAAGGCCCTGTTGGGATCAGCAACATGAAAACAAGCTAACGAACAAACCATTTTTACACCCGCTTCTGACAGAGCCATTACAATAAATAAACTGACAAGCAATAGCTTTGTAACTGTCGGTGCCCTGTTCTTGAGTCTTAGATGAGGTCTTTGAGGTCTTTTTCTTTTCTTTTGTTTTGTTTTCTTTTGTTTTGTTTTCTTTTCTTTTGTTTTCTTTTTCTTTTTCTTTTTTTTTTTTTTTTTTTTTTTGGTCTTTCGAGACAGGGTTTCTCTGTGTAGTCCTGGCTGTCCTGGAACTCATACTCTGTAGACCAGGCTGGCCTCCAACTCAGAAATCCGCCTGTCTCTGCCTCCCAAGTGCTGGGATTAAAGGCGTGCGCCACCACCGCCCAGCCCTTTTGCTTTTTCACAACAAACATAATTAACCCACTCCATAGACAGGCCTCTCCATCATAATGCCATGGAGAGTTGGGGTGAGATAATTCTTCATTTGGAATGAAGGCGATTGGAGAGTCTCTGTATGTTGTAGGATCTCTGGGTCCCACTAACAGCATCTGTGGTCCCTACTTCCCCCACCCCCCATCCCCCACCCCACCCCTGCCCCCAGCCCAAGTGTGACAACTAGCAATGTCTCCAGATGCCAATGGCCAGCGTGGGGGAGAGTCATCTCTGCTTGAGAGCATAGCTCCAGTAGGGAGTTGGAAGGAGGCATGATGGGAAAGAGGCATGGGGCTAGCCGGTGGGAACTGAGCAGAAGCTGGAGACAGACCAGCAGATTTAACTTGGCGGGAAGGCAGGCTGGGCTCCCACCTGGGGGAGGGAGCAGTATCTGAAGAGCTCCTCGTCTTCTTGGAAGTCCTGGATCTTTGTAACCATCCTCTCACTTGGTGTGCAATCCTGTTTCGCAATGGTCACATCTTTCATTATAATGATCCCCGGTGGTTTCACCTCCTTTCTGCAGATTCTTTCAAACTCTGCCCTAGAAATGAGATTTACAAAGAGTGTTATTATGTGGGCTTCCAAGCACATGGCTGGCCCCGCTGAGAGGTTTTTTTTTTAAGCATACACACATGCATATGTTTAGTTTAGACTGGCTGGTCACTGAGTGTCCCTCTCCCCAGTGCTGGGCTACAGGTGTATACTGCTCTCCACGGTTTTTACATGGGTGCCAGAGATTAGAATTCAGGTCCTTATCCTAGCACAGCGAGCACATTACCTACAGAGCCCCACCCCTGGCTTGACATGTGACACTGTAATAACAGAGGCTGAGTATCCCAAGCACTATCCCTGAAGTGCTTGGGAACAGAACTGTTTTGGATTTCAAATTTTTTTTTTTTCAAGACAGGCACTTATTTTGTAGCCTCGGTGATCTTGGAACTCGCTTTGTAGACCAGGCTGGCCTCAAACTCACAGAGATCTGCTAGCCTCTACCTCCTGAGAGCAGGGATTAAGGGTGTGCGCCACCACACCTGGCTTGGATTTCAGATTAAAAACAAAACAAAACAAAACCCAATACTTGGAATATTTACATATGCATAATGAGATAACTTCGTGAAGGGACCCAGGTCTACACACAGAATTCATTTGTGTTTCCCCCACAACCTAGACACAGGCCTAAAGGCATCTTGTGTATCATTTTTGCCTGTTTTGACTTCAACCCGTCACGAGGGGTTACACGTGTAGTTTTCTAGCCTTCGTTCCATGCCGTCACGCAGCGAGGCTTTAGATTTGGCAGTGAGATTTATTTGATATTACAGGTTGAACATCCCTAAGCCAAAAAAAAATAAAAATAAAAAATAAAAAAAAAATAAAATCTGAAAAGCAAACATTTCTGTAGCAACTCTGGAGTGCCAAACCCTGATCCGAGTGCCCGCCATTGATTTTCCCGTATTTCGGTCCCACAACAAGAAGACACCGGCAAGGTCAAAATCCCCCATTTAAAAAACGGGGAAGCCGAGGCCTAGACAGATTGCCCAGGAACATTAGGCGGAGGACTAAGATTCAAGCCAGCTTGACTCTGGCACTCAAGCTCATACTTCTAAAGACTCCCAAGCAAATCACATCATTCAAAAAAAAAAAAAAAAAATCTCTGACCACGTCTGGGGAGGTGACTCAGCGAGCCAAGCACCTGCTGCCTCACTCAGGGCGGGAATACAGAAGGTAGCACTGGGAGTGTGGGCCTGTATGCCCTTCGGTGCTTCTAAGAGCTATACACAGAGGCAGGGGAGTTACAGGAAGTCCTTGGGCCAGTGAATAATAATAGCAAACAAGAAAAGAGATCTTGTCCCAAACAGGGAGGAAGAAGGGACGGACTGACAGAGCGGTTGTCCTCGGACCTCCGCATGCATGGGTTGGAGCCCACACACATCAGTTCCCAGACTGATGAACACATTGAAGCTAATCTAAACCTGGGTTACCATTACATTCACGCAATGCAGCTTTTTGCAAAGAGCCGAGAGGCGATATAATGCAGCTTTTTGTAAAATCATAAAAAGAAGTAGTATACCGAAAACGTTGAATGTCATCGTCAGATACCAGATTTTTAATGACGAGAAATCCATTTTCTTCATAAAATTGTCTCTGCTCCAGGCTGAGGACATTATTATCCAAAGTATACCTAAAGAAAAGAAAAAAAAACCCTCCAAGTAAGTCCCTATTTTAAGTTACAAGCTAGCAGAATATCAAGAATCTGTCTCTCTCTATAGCTCTGACTGGCCTGGAACGCGCTAGGTAGACAAGGCTAGCCTTGAACTCAGAGATCTGCCTCTGCCTCTTGAGAAAAAGAGTCAAAGGTGTGTGCCGCCACGTTCCGACTACATTCACACATTTTAATTCAACACTTCTATTTGTATGGCACTGATGAAGTGGTGTAGGAAAAGTTTAGTGTGCTAAGTCCAAAACAGAAGGTACAGACACCAAAAATGTGTATTACTGAAAAAATATTAACCAAGGAATTATATCTGTGCAATAGATGTTAAAAATGAAGGGCAGAGCCGGCGGTGGTGGTGCACGCCTTTAATCCCAGCACTTGGGAGGCAGAGGCAGGCGGATTTCTGAGTTTGAGGCCAGCCTGGTCTACAGAGTGAGTTCCAGGACAGCCAGGACTACACAGAGAAACCCTGTCTCGAAAAACCAAAAAAAAAAAAAAAGGGGGGGGGGGACAGAATACTGAGGGCACACTTATTATAATAGGATAAAAATCATATAAAACAAAACAGAAAGACAAAACAGAGAGAAAGAGAGAAAGAGAGAGAGAGAGAGAGAGAGAGAGAGAGACAGTGAGGGGCTATGGCACTGTCAGTAGCCAAGCAGTTGCAAAGAAATTTTGTTTTAAAACAATGGTTGCCTTTCAGTAATAATTTAAAATTCTGGACTTTAAATTTTCTACAGCAAATACGTGTGGAGAGCAGTTCCCTTCCCCCAGCCAGGTGTTAGTCCCCGCCTCCCGCTTAGGGTGGAGATCTCCTCGTTCTTCCAGATCTGCAGTTTCCTGCAATAAGTTGCCAAGTCACCAAGTAGTAGAGCCAGGCCCCTGCTGAACAGCCGAACCAGTTCTCCCGAACAGACCCTGGGATTCTGGGGGAAGGGTTTCACCCCCCACCTTTAAATTCTAAGTCAGCCATTAAAATTCGGGCCTTGATCAGCGATAATGCTGTCTTGGTCTCAATCCTTTCTTGTCTGTTCTTCCCATCTATTCCCAGCTCCGTCTCCAGGTAACCCGTTCGAGGTAGCTGCGGGCAGCTACAGAGAGCCACAGTACTTCTGGGAGAGCAGTGTGTGCAGCCAAGGTCATGGGAGCAGTGTGTGCAGCCAAGGGGACTTCCTATCTGTGTTTAGTCTGTAAAGGTTATTTTTCTCAAGAAGCTTTGTTTGCCCAAGTGCCCATAAGAAATCAATGAAATGCAGAAATAAACCTCGAGCCTTGGTCAGAACACTGTCTTGGCTCCTTTCTTCTCTCGCTCCCATCATTTTCATTTCCAGCCCTCCCTTCAGGTGACTTCAGCTCGGCCGCAAGCCCCTGAATGACTACAAATAAGCATTGTCTTTCAAATGGAAGATCAATTCAATAAAGTATATGTGTGCTGGTCTTGAACTTGGAATCCTTCTGCCTTGACTTAGCAAAGTCTGGGATTCCAAATGATACTTTTTTTTTTTTTTTTTTGGTTTTTTGAGACAGGGTTTCTCTGTGTAGTCCTGGCTGTCCTGGAACTCACTCTGTAGACCAGGCTGGCTTCGAACTCAGAAATCCGCCTGCCTCTGCCTCCCAAGTGCTGGGATTACAGGCGTGCACCACCACTGATACATTTTAAATTGTCTAGTCAGTACACTCTCAGCAGCAACCAAAGTAACAAAATACTCAAACTCAGATCAACCCCCCCACTCCTTAAGGTTGATAAAGTGATTTGGGGAGGAGAGGGTTTATCTGGCTTCCAATTCCACATCACTGTTCCTTATCGAAGGGGCTCAGGGCAGACACTCAAACAGGGCAGGAACCTGGAGGCAGGGGCCGATGCAGAGACTGCGGAGGGGTGCAGTCTCTTACCAGCTGCTCCCCGGGGCTTCCACAGTCTTCCTTCTGATAGAGTCCAGGACCACCAGCTCAGGCATGGCCCCACCCATAATGGGCAGGGTCCTCCCCCATCAATCACTAATTAGAAAATGATCCCCAGGACTGCCCTACAGCCCAATCTGATAGAGGCATTTCCCAATCGTGATTCTTAGATGATTCTATCTTGTGTCAAGTTGTCATGACATTAGTCAGAACACGTACATTGTGTAGTTACAAGCTGACAAGAGATCTACTTACCGGAATTGTTCAGGACAGAAACTGGCAGGGGAGGCTGACCCTGATACGGGTTGGGCTACCTAGGTAAGAATTAAGGAAAAGAAAGTAGACTTGCAGGAGCCAACCTTCTTGGCAGAACACCAGCCTCCTGCCTCGCTTCTGTGGCTAGCGTAGCCAGTGCTTAGGTTTTCTCATCTCTGTCACCACAGCCTGAAGAGGAGCCAAGAAAGTCGGCTGTTCAGAGCAAGAAGTCCTGGCTCAGTCTTGGTCGCTCTCTCACTCGAAAGAGGATGACTTTGCCAGGGCCCAACCTCCAGTTTCTACCTGTGGTTCAAATCAGTCGCAGTCCCAGGATTTCCTGCCGCTAAACTACTGAGCAAATAAAACACCAAGAGGTGGCACTTTAGAGGCGAGGTGAAAAGCTTGGGCCTAGTGTGACTGCAGTCTAAACCGGGAAGAGCTTGGCAAACATTAGGGCACAAAAAGGCTGAGCCACACAGACAAGTAAACAGGAATCCATTTGCAAGATCTTTTTTTTTTTTTTTCTGCCCACGCAGTAACTACAGGTTAGGAACGGCCCTTTTCTGTTTCTCAGTTCCACGCGGGTGTGAGAAGAAGAAGCTGAGGCAGGTGGGGTTCTGAGTTTGATCAACTTGATCTCCATAGAGGGTTTCGGGCCAGTCAGGGCCACACAGTGAGAGCCTGTCTCAAAGCAACCGCGGGACCCCACAATGTCACTTCACACGGACGTGTCATCTATTTCTGTTCATTCGTTTATTGAAATAGGATCTCGCTATGCGTCTAAGATGGGGCCCGGAGGTTTAATAGCCCAGCTGGCCTGAGCCTCTTCCTGCCTTCATCTTCTGAGCGTTGGGATTACAGATATGCATTTGCATCCTGGACTGCTTGTATTTTATTTTATTTATTTATTTATTTATTTATTTATTTTTGGTTTTTTGAGACAGGGTTTCTCTGTGTAGCCCCGGCTGTCCTGGAACTCACTCTGTAGACCAGGCTGGCCTCGAACTCAGAAATCCGCCTGCCTCTGCCTCCCAAGTGCTGGGATTACAGGCGTGTGCCACCACGGCCGGCTTATTTATTTATTTATGACTTTTCAAGACAGAGCATATTCAACATGTGCTAGCTGTGAGTGAGTTTAATTATGTAGCCCCGTATGATCTTGAACTGATCCTCCTGCCTCCATTTTTTTCCTGAGAGGAGAAATTATAGACATGTGCCACCATATGTGGTTCCTCGCTTTCCTTGCTTTCTTTCCTAGGTTTTTTGTTTTTGTTTGTTTGTTTTTGGTTTGGTTTGGTTTTGTCAGAATCACACTAGGTAGCCCTGGCCGACTGGGAACTTGGTAGGTAGACCAGGCTGATCCAGACTCACAGAGACTGTCTGCCTCCACCTCCACCTCCACCTCCGCCTCGAGATTAAAGAAGGTTGCCAACCGCTCTATTATTTATTTATTTACTTACTTATTTGCTGTATATTGGTGTTTTTGCCTTGCATGTATGTCTGTGTGAGAGTGTCAACTCATGTTGGAGCTGGGTGACAGACAGTTGTGAGTTGCCATGTGGTGGCTGGGCGTTGAGTGGGTGTGAGGTGTGAAGAGCTGCCAGTGTGAAGAGCCGCCGGTGTGAAGAGCCGCCGGCCAGTGCTCCTTCCTGAGAAGCCACCTCTCCAGCCCCACAATTCCCACTCTCGTCCAACTTTCCCGTCCTAACGTTTCCGTGAGGACACGCAGACCTCCATGCTCCAGGCCGGTCTCCCAGGCCCCTCGCCACTGTTTTCTAGGACTCCGTTGTTGGAGAAGTGTTACGTGATGTTGAAATGTATGACAGAGATGCGGGTTAAAGTGAAAAGAGACACAGGACACTGTGACACAGTATGATCCCAATGACAGAAATACAAAACATTCCTCATTCCCTTACTCCCATTGCTCAAACGCAAATCAAGGCTGGGGAGAAACTGCCACAATTTCTAGAACTCTACTTAAGTAATATATTCCCTATCGTTCATGGTCAGCATGGCTTCATATCCAATTCTAGCTGCTAGCAACATCTGGCCATTTACACTGAAAACTGATTCAAGTTAAGCGGGTATATTTTTAATCCCAGCCCTTGGGAGACAGAGGCGGTGGATCTCTGTGAGTTTGAAGCCAATCCGGTCGGTCTATATAGCAAATTCCAGCCAGCTAGAGATGCATGGGAAGATACTATCTCAAAACTCAAGCAACCAATAAACCCCAAAGAGTAGTGAGAGGCTGCACCAGTTTCAGTCCAAATAGATCTAGTACCAGTATATCCAAGGTTCTCAAAATGTAGCAAACACCCAGTTGCCAAGAAGAAATGGACTGTGATACTCCATCCTACATGATCTGCAGGTCTAACCACTGCTTTAGTCCAATGCACTTAATCAGGATCTTTTCCCATCAGTTTCTCAATGTAAAATGAAGTTATCTATTAGCCTATAAATGGGTGGAACTGGAAAATATCATCCTAAATGAGGTAACTCAATCACAAAAGAACACACACTCACTGACTGATAAGTGGATATTAGCCCAGAAGCTCAGAAGACCCCCAAAATAATTCACATATCAAATGATGTCCAAGAAGAAGGAAGAAGAGGCCCCTGGTCCTGGAAAGGCTCAATGCAGCAGTGTAGGGGAATACCAGGACAAGGAAGCAGGAAGGGGTTGATTGGGAAACAGGGGGAGGGAAGAGGGCTTATGGGACTTTCAGGGAGGGGGAACCCAGGAAAGGGGAAATCATCTGAAATGTAAATAAAGAATATATCTAATAAAAAATTTAAAAAAATATTTGATGGGAGAGAGAGAGAGAGAGACAGACAGACAGACAGACAGACAGAGATTGATTTTAAGTTTGAGGTAGGCCTGGCACACCGCTGCTTATAAACCAAAATTCCCACAGGCAGAATAATAGGGAAGGTCAAATATTATAATCAGCTTCAGAGATGGCAGGTACTGAAAACCACACTTGATCTTAGCCAAAAGGCCAAGAAGCGATAGGTACTGAAAACCATAAACAGTTAATTTTATCAATTTCCAGGGCAAGGAGCCTGGATTGAGCAGCCAACAGTTTGATATTTCCTCGTACTTCTGAGTGTGTGTGTGTGTGTGTGTGTGTGTGTGTGTATACATACACATATGCATGTGAATGTGCATAACTGCTTCCAAGCCTTGGCTTAGTCTTTTGTTTTGCTTTTGGTTTGGCTAGGCTGGCCGGCCATTAACATCCTCAAGTCTGTAACCTCTTCGTGGAGTCACAAACATTTATCACCAGGCACTGGCTTCTGAGGGAACTACTCAGGCCAAGGCAACCAAGTCCCTTTCCGGGAACCAGTTCAGACCTCCGGAGACCTGGGTCACCGGGACCCTGGAGGAGGAGCATAGACAGCTAGTGGGAAGGTGACAGCCAGAGGACAGGTGGAGAGGGGCGACTGGCGCCCCCTCCTGACCGCCGAGGATCCCTGCCTCTGCCGGCCTTGGTCACAGGCAAGCCACGGGGCAACTGTCCTTGGTGTCTCTGGTAGCAGAAGGCAGCTGAAAAATGGTACTCCTCTTTGTGATGACGTCGTCACCTCTTGCTTTACACCTCCCGCTTTACACCCAGCAAACAAAACAAAACAAAGCATGGTGGTAAGCACGCTCAAAAGGCTGCGGAGATGCACACCAGCCACCTAAGCCTAGAGAGTCCCACCCGTCGCCCTTCCAGGGCACAAGCGTTCTCAGGGGATGCAGCCTCCACCCGGGAACCTCGGGGATGGCGGCGCAGAGGCCCTCTTGCGCCCTTGGAGCCACCGCCAGGATGGAGATGCTCTTTCCAGCTTGTGAGCCCATCCACAGCCCAAAGGATACAATCTCTGGGGCCGAGGGTCGGCCGAGGTGTCCCAGAAGGACCTGCAGCCGGGCGCCGGCGCGTGTGAGGTCCATGGTGGGGGCCCGGCAGACTGAACGGCTGCGCCAGCGCCTCACTTAACTCATCGCAAGGCCCCGCCTCCCGGTAGAGGGTAGAGTACAGCCCAAGGACAGGACACAGCGACACAGCGCCGCCTCCCGCCTCCGGGGCTGGGGGTTGGGGAGCTGGGGGTTGGGGGAGCTGGGGATGAGAGAGACCGTCTGGGAGTCCATTCTCCCTGCCGCTGTGTCTTTGTTCTAAAGTGCAAGGATCCTCCCTGCAGCACCGGCGACTGGGGTGGGGTAGGCTGGGGTGGGGTGGGGCTGGCGGCGAGGGGGTATGTCTCCCGGCAACTCGAGGCAGTGAGGGATCTGAGCCACACTTTGAACTTGGTAGTTTTAACTTATGAACATCTAATCTAGGTGACTGTTTCTCCCACTACGAACCAATAAAAATTAACGTCATCTGTGCTATTCCGAAGCGACGTTTAATTCAGCGTGACTTCATCCTAAACTATTAGAAAGTTTGGCCGATAATTTTAAGAAGTGCGATCCACGTAGTCTAGTATAATTGACATTACATTTCAGTTGTGTGGGGGGAGAGGTGTGTGGGGGTGGGGGTGTTTGCGTCCTTGTTTGTGGAGATCAGAGAAACAATCTTCGGGGTGGTTGAGTCTCCTTCCTGCACCTGGGATTTTGGGGTCGAACTCAGGTTTGTTCAGCAAGCTCCTTTAACCACTGCCTATCTCACCAGCCAGTAGAATATGTAAAATTTCCTACATAGCGGAAAAACTGTTTCCCTAAAGTCTTTAAACTATATATATATATATAATCTAGATCTCTTTAGCTTAGAGAGTTACTTCTAGATTGCTTCTTCATAAACATGTTATTGTTTCTTAAATGCTTTCATTGGATAATTTGGTGACAGTGCCAAAGTCCAGGAGAGATAACCAAGTAGGCAAATAACTACTTCCTGTTTTCCAGTGCGGATTGGGCCATAGTCCAGGAGAGAAAAGCAAGGAGCCAGATGGCTACTTCCTGTTTTCAGGTTGCAGGGATTTGCCCTTCTGGCCTTGACCTTTAGGACAAGAGTGCTCGCAGCTGACGCTCCCAGGGCCGGCTGATTCCTTAGATCTGTCCAGCCTGAGCAATCTGGTGGGAGCCTGCCCGCGTTCTTAAAGAACGGTGGTCCCCCCACCCCCTAACTTGGAAAATAGGTGTCTTCTTACTGCCCTCACCTGGTGTAAAGTGGGAACTGCAGGGAGAAGGAAGAAAAACAGATTACTCCCAATTCGGGTCACCTCTAGCAGAAGTGAAAGATCAAGACCGTTATTCTGAAGATGGCTGGTTTCCCATCTTCAGAAAATAACCAGTTTGGGGCCTGTCTTAGGGTTTCTATTGCTGCGATGAAACCTTGACCAAAAAAGGAACTTGGAGCCGCAGCGGTGGTGGCGCACGCCTTTAATCCCAGCATTTGGGAAGCAGAGGCAGCCGAATTTCTGAGTTCGAGGCCAGCCTGGTCTACAGAGTGAGTCCAGCACAGCCAGGGCTATACAGAGAAACCCTGTCTCAAAAACAACAAAACAAAAAACAAAAAACAAAAAAACCAGAAAACAAAACAAACAACAACAACAAAAACCAAAAAAGGAACTTGGAGATGTTTATTCAACTTGCATTTTCAGGACAAGAACTCAAACAGGGCAGGATCCTGGGGGCAGGAGCTGATGCACGGACCGACAGACAGCCGCTGCGTACTGCCTGGCTTGCTTGGCCTGCTTTCTTCTAGAACCCAGGACCACCTGCCCGGGGCCACCAGCCCACAGACAGCAGCACCCACAGCACCCACCACGGGCTGGGCCTTCCCCACCAAGGGGAAGAAAATGCCTTGCGTATGGGTCCTCTGGGGGCATTTTCTCCACTGAGATTCCCTCCCGTCAGCTTGCTTTAATCTGTATTAAACCGGCATACGACTAGCCAGCACAGGATGGGAGATTGTGGCACACACGAGACAGAATTTCCTCCTGGTTCTGTGTGTGTGTAACGTTTCCTAACCTGTCGTTTTCTGTTTGTTTTGTGGTGACTGAGATTAGAACCCAGAATCCCCCATAAGAGGCAAGCACACTAACAGTAAGCTATCTCATCTAAAGCAATCCATCTGTTTGGTTTTGCTGAGACAACAGCTGAGATTTCTGAGTATGTTGCCCAATCTGACCTAAGACACTTCTGGACTGAAGTGATTAATCCTCTTGCCTCATCCTCCAGAGGAGATGGGAAAACAGGCATTCACCCCAGGGCCAAGCTTATATCTGCTTAAAAAAATTTTTTTTACGGGCGGTGGTGGTGTACACCTGTAATCCCAGCACTCTGGGAGGCAGAGACAGGTGGATTTCTGAATTCGAGGCCAGCCTGGTCTACAGAATGAGTTCCAGGACAGCTAGGGATATACAGAGAAACCCTGTCTCGAAAAAACCAAATCCAAAAAAAAAGACAGTTTGGTTCTGTTTTTAAAAAAAAAAATTTTTTTTTTAGATCTATTTATCTTATGTGTATGAGTATTTTGCCTGCCTGCATGTATGTATGTATGTATGTATGTATGTAAGTGTACCACAGCCTGGTGCTGACAGAGGCCAGAAGAACATGCTACATCCCTGGAACTGGAGTTGTGGATGGTTGTGAGGAACCGTGTGGGTCCTGGGAACGGCGGGCTGGTCCTCCACACACGCGACACGTCATCTCAGCCACCGAGCCCTCCCCTAACCCTGCTTTGCTATTTTGAAATCAACTCTTACACCTCTTTCTTTAACCAAACGGCCAAGACGTGAAAAAGACAACTTTTAAAATTCACCTTTTAAAATAGCCTCAGAACAGTTTTCTCCAACTGTCGAAGTTAAGGAGGATGACTTTTTCAATTAACTATATTTAAGCAGCTAAACACAGTAGAAACTAAAAAACAATACACCCCAGATTAAATTCAAGAGCTGTGTATACCTAAGAGAATTCAGTTTGCAATCTCTGGGGACACAGTTCACTGGGTGAAGTGCTCCTAGTGTTGCAAGAAGTCCTGCAGGCAGAAACTTGCTGTCCCCGGGGCATGTGCACGAGTGTAACCTCGGTGCAGGTCGGGTGGGGGAGAGGGAGGGGGAGGGGATAGAAGCTGAAGGCTCAGCAGTTCGCTGTCATCCTTAGCTACAAGTGAATTTGAGGGCAGCCTGGACTGCTCTAGATCGATGATCCTGTCTGAAAAGGCCTCCGGGGTAGGGTGGGGAGGGCGCCCCGGAAAGAGACTCTCATTATACAATTGAGAAATGGTCTGTTATCAACTTCCAAGTGAAAAGATCTGAGAATAGATACGAATATGGGCAGGTAACCTGGCGGCGAGCCCTCTTTTGCTGTTTTTTGTAAGAGGGTCTGACTATGTAACTCGAGCTGGCCTCGGTCTTTTAGCTCTTCTTTTGTCTGAGTCCTGAGTGCTGGGTATACGTGGAGCCTACGCTGCCCAGCCTTAGTGGCAAGCTTTAGAGTACATTTCATGGACTCATGCTCTACCGAAGGGAGCCTGCTCGCTTTCTGCCTGCAACCTACCGAGGCTTCACCTTTTCCACGGTAGAATGATCTAACGCTTCCAGGAAAAGCCAGCCCCTGCCCTTTGACGTCTGCCAGTCAAGAATGGAACAGTGATCTTTCCATCCTCCACGGTGGATCTTGTCCACCAACATATAAGCACTGCTGTGTGTTTCCCGCATCTTAGAAAATCTTTTGATCAAGTTCCTGCCCAGTTATTACTCAAAAAATCATAGAGATGATTTGTCCTGGGTCTGAGATAACTCAGCCCTTGCTGTCAAGCAGGACGACATGAGCCCTTGAGCCCATGTTTTGGGAAGCATGGATTAACTCCTCTGAGTTGTCTTCTGACCTCTGGTGGGAACACAAACACACACAAGAAGATATATATATATATATATATATATATATATATATATGTAACGCGTAGAAAGCAAAGAAAATTATTTCGTAGCCAACCTTGAAAGAATTATAGATATCTGCAGTCTTGGATTTTTCTCTCCTGATTTTCTCCAAAACCCAGAAGGTTTCTGAACTCATCCTGTTAATGAGCTGCTCTTTGCAAGGTCACCAGTGGCCACCGTGTGACTGGTCATCAGGGGGTGATATCCCATTGCATTCCATCCCATGCAATCCACTGCATGCTGCCATGTGGAACAGACCCGCGGTGGCTTCTCCTCCTGTTCCCTCCCGCCTCCTCTCCTGACTAACCTTTCCCCATTCTCCTGGGAGCTATAGGCAGTCCTTTCACATCTTCGTTCGGTGAAAACCAGCTTTCTCAATCACCTCCTCCAGCCTCAGACTTTAAACCTCATCCCTAAGGTGAAGATCTTGAATTTGTAACCCTTTGGACTATTCAACTCCAGACTCTATGTGTCCAAAGGCCTTTGTGTGTGTGTGTCTGTCTCTCTGTCTCTCTGTCTCTCTGTCTCTCTGTCTCTCTCTCTCTGTCTCTGTCTCTCTCTCTCTTCACTTTGAAATAGGGTTCCCTGAAACTCATTCTGTAGACCAGGCTGTCCTCGAACTCAGAGCTTCTCCACTTGCCTCTGCCTGAGTGCTGGGATCAAAAGTGCGCGCGCGCGCGCGCGCGCGCGTACACACACACACACACACACACACACACACACACAGCCTTTGTTGGAGCCGTGGAGGCCAACCTTGTGAAGGGACAGCAGGACAGAGAGTGGGCCGCCACAGGCTCCCACGACTCCTCAAAGACTCCTGATCTGTGCTCAGCATTAGATCTCAGATTGCTCCTGGGACACCAGAGAGACAGCAAAGGGAACCCAGGCCAGGGTGGTGGCTGCTCCTCTTCACAGAAGTGCTAACAGGTGATGACCCTCCCACCTCCTCCTGAGTAACCTCATCGGGCAGAGCTTTCATTGGGGCGGTGTGGTGAGGGTGTGGCCAGAGACGATTGGCCGAGGATTTCGGGGCAAGGATTTCGGGGCAAGGATTGGCTTGAACACTGTATATAAGCTTATGGGCTGCGCAATAAACTCGGATCTGCACCCTGGTGCTGCGCTCTGGAGTCTGATTCCCAGCATTCATCGTGTGACCCTGTGGTCTCTCACCCACCCCCCAACCCCCATCCTGAGTTCTGTTCCCAGACTACTCCTTCACCACTAACATTTGTAAGTAATAAATAAATAAATAATAAATAAATAAGTCTTTTTTTTTCTCCCAGCTCCTGCTCCAGGAATGAAACTCTGAGACTAATTATTTATTAATAAATACCTAGGCCATAAGCTTTAGCTCATTCCCGTAACTAATTTGACCATTTAAACTACTCTGTCTACCGCATGGTTAGCTATCTGTTCTCAGTTTTGTGGGTCCAAGTCCTGGGCTGATCCTCTTTATTCTAACCGGGAGGTCAGCTACCTGCTGGTTTACGTCCGTCTCCCCAGCGTTCCTGGGCAAATCTCTCCGTTTATTCTATCCCGAGTTCATCGGTGTGGCTGGTTACCTCTGATCAGCTCCCACACTTCTGATCTCCTTTGTGTTCCCCAGCGAATCTCCCTTTGCTTACTCCAAGCTGACTTCATCCACCTGCTGGCTAGCCACCTCCCCTTCAGTCCTGGCCTGCTTCTTCATCGCTTTCCTTCAGGGTCCCTCCCTGCACTCTCTCGAATCTCTATTCTGTCACTATTTCCCAGAATCCTCTGTCTTCCCGACGGTGTCCCACCTCCCATTTTCTGCCTCCGCTCATTGGCCATTGGCTTTTTTTATTGACAGGTGATGCTTCTAAGAGATTCTCTCTACAGAGATTTCTGGCTTTTTTTTTTTTTTTTTTTTTCGAGACAGGGTTTCTCTGTGTAGCCCTGTCTGTCCCGGAACTCACTCTGTAGACCAGGCTGGCCTCAAACTCAGAAATCCACTTGCCTCTGCCTCCCAAGTGCTGGGACCACCGCCCGGCCTATACAGAGATTTCTAACACACCAGAAGGAAGCCTCTCGCTCTTTCTCTGTAGGTGCTGGGAATTGAACCTGAGTCCTCTATAAGAGTAGCCAATGCTCTTTTAACCACTGAACTATCATGTCTCTATCCCTCCCCTTTTGAGACCAGATCTTCATGTAGCTCAGGTTGGTCTTCAACTCATTATAAAGTTGAGGATGACCCTGAACGTCTGGTGTTCCTGCTTCTACCTCCTAAGTCCCGAGATTACAAGCATGCACCATCGTATCCAGTTTCAAGTTCATGTTTTCAATGCTTCTCCCTCAGGGGTGGCATTATATTAGGAGGCTGTGGAATCAGGGGGTGGAGCCTAACAGGAAGTGAGCCCTTGGGGGTCTACTCTCTGTCTCAGTTAGGGTTTTATTGCTGTGAAGAGACATCACCACGAAACTCTTATAAAGGGAAACATTTAATTAGGGGCTGGCTTACATTCTCAGAGGCTTATCCCACTATCGTCATGGTGGGAAGCACGGCTAAGTGCAGGCAGGGTGGGTGCGAGGAGAGCCCAGGGTTCTGTGTCTTGAGCCACAGGCAACAGAAGGAGACTGTGTGCCACACTGGGTGTAGCTTGAGCAAAGGAAACTTCAAAGCCCACTCCTACGGGACACACTTCCTCCAACAAGGCCACACCTCCCAACAGTTTCACTCCCTAGGGGCCAAGCATTCAAAAAACGTAAGTCTATGGGGGCCATACTTATTGAAACTGCTACATTATCCCTGGTCCCTACCTGTCCTGCTATCTATCCGATCTGCCGAGAAGAGAACACCCTCCACCACTTATCGAACTGGAACCAAGACCCATGATTCTCTGCCTAATAGAATGAGACCAATTTCTAAACAGGTCTACTTCCTTCCCACCGCCTCTGGTGGGTGGCGGGCTAGAAGGGACTTTAAAGCTTTTCAGAACCATCATTAAAGGTAGGTCTTTGAAAAATATCTTAGCTACGGATGCATTCTTTGTAGATGGTCCCATAGGAATCATCTCTTACAGTACACAGTCCCTAGATCATTTAAGCTGCACTCTATAAACTCAGATGTGTGCCTTCCCAAATATGGGCTGGTCGAGAATGGACTATGGTGTGCACAGCTCCGCAGTCAGGCTGGCAGATAGATGTGTCTGTAAAACTCAAGAGCCTATGTCGCCAACCCCTGTGGGTTTGTTTTTTTTTTTTTTTTTTTTTTTTGGTTTTTCGAGACAGGGTTTCTCTGTGTAGCCCTGGCTGTCCTGGAACTCACTCGGTAGACCAAGCTGGCCTCGAACTCAGAAATCCGCCTGCCTCTGCCTCCCAAGTGCTGGGATTACAGGCTTGCGCCACCACCGCCCGACCCCTGTGGGGTTTTTTTGGTTGGTTTTTTGTTGTTGTTGTTGTTGTTCTTTGTTTGTTTTGTTTTTTCGATTTGTTTTTTTTTTTTTTTTTTTTTTTTTGAGACAGGGTTTCTCTGTGTAGCCCTGGCTGTCCTGGAACTCACTCTGTAGACCAGGCTGGCCTCGAACTCAGAAATCTGCCTGCCTCTGCCTCCCAGAGTCCTGGGATTACAGGTGTGTGCCACCACCGCCCGGCTAACCAATCCCTGTGTTAATGCTACTCTCTGGGTCTTGGTTCCAGTTAGATAAGAGACATGGGCATTAGACTGTCAGATACAAGAACTACTTCTGCTGGGGGGTTGGGGAGATGGCTCAGTGGATAAGAGCACTGACTGCTCTTCCAAAGGTCCTGAGTTCATATCCCAGCACCCACATGGTGGCTCACAACCATCCATAATGAGATCTGATGTCCTCTTCTGGTGTCTGAAGACTGCTACAGTGTATTTACGTATAATAATAAATACATCTTAAAAAAAAAAAAAAGAAATACTTCTGCATAAAATCACAGACGAGTTCAGCATCAGCTGTAATTGCTGCAGCTGAAATACCTGCATGGCGGTCGGTGGTTGTGGCTTCAATGTGAAATATTTCCCATAGACTTATGTGTTTGAACACCCGGTGGTGGACCCCCGGAGACTGCAGAGGGCTCGGCCAGTGACCATGCTCAGAGTTAGCCTAAACATCAGTCAGTTTTAGCATTCTGCCCACGCAGCTAAGAACTACTTAAAAAAAAAATCTTCAAAAGAAAACTTAATGTCTTTTTATTCTTAATTGTGTGTATGTCCAGGCTAAAAGGATTAGGACATAGCAAGAAATGGTCAGATGAAATCAGAATCAAACGTCAGCAGGACAGACATGAAACCCAGCTCCGTGCTCAGCATCGGAGCACGTGCAGTTAAATCGGAAGCTCCAACGCCACCAGCTCTGCTGGTGACAATCCACATGGCTCCTTTGCAGGTGGGCTCTACGAGCCGCTTGCGGCTTTCCTTGGGGTCTCCACTGAAGCCCCAGCTTCCATCCCAGAGCTTCAGATATCACTCCTGGGAACTGCCTGGAAGGTTTCTTACCCTGATGTAGTTTCTCAGACTCCCAGGTCTTTCTTTGAAATCTAGTTGACAGCTGTTCTACCCTTAACAATCCAAGACGGTTCTGCACATTGCAAAACCATGACATGAACGATGCTGAGATTTTCTTGGGCTGCAGCCTGGTACCTTGATACTAGGGCTGCAGTGACGTCAGAACTCCTGAATGGCTGAATGTGGGGGAAGCACTTTTCTTAGGGGGGCAGGAGTTAAACATTTTCACCTTCGGGGCTTCAGTTCCTGAGATACCCTTATGGCGTCTTCATTCGAAGTACTTGGCCTCTTCTCTTACTGGCCCTCAGGTTGTCAGTAGCTACAGTTTCCTTGATCCCAGTTCTAGGTTCTGCTGTGACAAACACGGTGGACAAAAAGCAGCTTGGGGGAAGAATGCATTTATTTCAGCTTCTGCTTCTGTGGCCTTCATCGCTGAGGGAAATCAGGGCATCAGGGCGGGAACTATGTTAGTATAAGGCGTGCTCACTCCTTTTTAGTTCATACTTAGCTAGCTTTCTTTCACATCCCAGGACCACTGCCTTGAAAGCAGCCTACGGAGGAGCTAGACAACAGGAAAACCGGAATGAATGATATTGTAACTGGGACTGGAGGGCTGGCTCAGTGGTTAAGAGCACTGGCTGTTCTCCCAGAGGTCCTGAGTTCAAATCCCAGCAACCACACAGTGGCTCATAACCATCTGTAATGGGATCTGATGCCCTTTTCTGGTGTGTCTGAAGACAGCTACAGTGTACTCATAAATAAAACAAATAAATCTTTTTTTTTTTTTTCTTTTTTAAAGAGGGATGTTGTAACTGAAAATACTGGTAAATTTTTACCTACTCCTACTGACTAACCACATCAGTAATTTACCTATGCAAGTATCTCTTCCAATGATGTGTGTACATGCATGCAGTTACTAGTATATTATATAGTATTTATATATGTATCTATATATAAAACAAAAGGAGAGGGTAAAACAAACATTTCTAGTACCTGTTCTGTTTTTAATTTCTTTATAAAAATGTTTTTCTGTTTACATCTTTAAAATTATCAGGATTCTCTAAATGCTGTAAAACGCTGGAAGCAGATGCACTAGGCTGAACTGACTTGCAGAAGATAGATGAAAGTTAATGAATTTTACAGCTTTTAAAACTGCCCAGGGCCAGGCAGTGGTGGCGCATGCTTTTAATCCCAGCACTTGGGAGGCAGAGGCAGGTGAATTTCTATGTTCGAGGCCAGCTGGGTCTACAGAATGAGTTCTACGACAGCCAGGGCTATACAGAGAAACCCTGTCTCGAAAAACCAAAAACCAAAACCAAACAAACTGCCCAGGTAAGCTGTCATAGCCTCACATTTGAGTAACATGCATTTCTGATTTTTCCATATTACTGATTGCACTTCAAACAGAAATCAGCACTTAGTAAACAAGAGACATGAAAGTTCAAACTATTGTAATTTTATTTCTCAAAGTGGACTCAAACCCAGGAATGTATCCTAGACATTGAATTCTATATAATTTTGCTTTAAAACTGTGCAAAATATGCTTGGGTGATAAACATTACATTCTATATATTTCCACGCACATGTTTTCATTCCTGAAATACAATAATGGAGGCTACACCAGCTTCGTCCCACAATCACACCGTAATTACAGTAAACTAGTGACGTTTAGTCTTGTTTCCATCAAGTTTGGCTTTGGCTGGTACTGTGAATGCTAGGCAAGCACTCTACCACTGAGCTGCCCTCTTGGGCTCCATTTAATCCTTTGTGCTGGAGGAAAGCAGAGCAGGGCCTGATTAGGTCGCCCAGGCAGACTTTGACCATGTGGTCCTCTTGCTTCTGCCTCCTGAGTATATGGGATTACTGTGTCATGAGGCTCAGCTCGACCAATTTGGTGAGCCTTGTTACATGCTATTCTCCTGGGCATTAACCTCCCTTTAAAGGCAGCACGACTTAGCATGGACCATCAACACCACCAGTGTTGATATGTGAGGTCTATCACGTATAGTAAACTGTACAGAGAAGCATCAAGACCTATGTACCCCATACTCACCACACAAACCACAAGCACTCTCTGGTACAGCCAAGTTTGGCTTCCAGTGGTTCTTGACCATGTCCGGATGCCTAGAAATGCTGCCTAAGTTATAGACTCAGGGCTGTCTAATGCACCCACTCCCCTCATTCAAAAGGACTCTGGATTCTCACTGTGTTTCGTGACTACGATCCTTATGGGGACTCTTGATGAGAACGGTGACTGCTGGAAGCAGAGTATGCTGTGTGAGCACCTGGTCAGATGGGACAGTGAGCACCGCCAGCAGGGTTCGTGTGCACGTGCATCATCAGGTCTCCCAAACGCCTGCCTGTGCTAAGCATCTGTAAAAACAAACTAGTGTAGCTATTACTTCTGTTTCTTCAGAATAAAACAAGGATCTAGAACTCTGACAATTGAGTATTAATGTATTTATTGCTAGGTGCATGAGTACATATAACACACAATGTACGTGCGGGCCACTTCTCTTTGCACATGGGGTCTGGAGACAGATGGAACTCAGGCTTGTGAAACAAGCCTCTGTACCCACTGGGCCATCTTACCAGCTCAAAACAGGACAATTTTAAAGGCAATGCTGAACTCAGATGCAAGAGGCTCGTTCATGCATCAGAACAATCAAAACACTTCCACTTATTCATTACAACTCATGCAGAATTTGGAAGACTTAGAGATTTCAAAATACTGAGCCAAAAAGAACAAGCATGTTATTGCTGCAACCCAGCCTGTGGAAATAATCTGCTCAACTTTAATATTCCTTTGCCAAAACCCTGGCTATGTGAGAGGATCACTTCTTTAGGAACACTCTCCAGGGTGGAATTTCAGACTGGTACCAGAAGTTGGCTAAGTGTGATTGTTGGATACATTAAATAAAAGTTCCATATAGAATTTGTCAAACTTACTAAACAATGGCAGTTACTTTGAGTCAAGGAACTTCACACACACACACACACACACACACACACACACACACACACAGCCACGGAAAATAAAAAGGAATGGCTAAGACTAAAAAGTGATCCCTGACAGCTCCACTTTTTACACCTCCCCCCCACCACATTCCTTAGAGATTAGTGGTTCTCAAGGTTTATTATGCAAAGCCCTAAGTTTTGGAGATGGATTTCCTGGTTCCACAGCCAGAACTAGTGACTGTGGGTCCGGGGAAAGGGCAGAAATGCCTCCACGAACGCCCCATGACTAATGATCATCAGCTTCTGAGCACCCTGAAAACACCAGTCAAGAGAAAGCTTTTTCTAGACCACCAATCCATGGGTCTCTTAAGCTCCTGGCATTTTCTCCTTATATGAATTTTTAAAGATGATTTGCTCAGGACATTAGCCATCTAATTTCCTCCCAACAGGCTTGCCTCCAAGAAAAGTAGCGGCTTTGGGGGACAGAACACACAGAGTTAGTGCCAGTTTCAAAAACAAGACAGAAGCAAGTCCAACAGTATGCTTTCTGCACTCGGAGGGTTCCAACACGTTTTATTTTGCCGACCACTGGTGCATACTTTCAAGGACCAACATCATATAGATTCCCAGAGTGTCCAATTAGTGTCCTTCTGTGCCAGCTTCCTCTGCTGGGGCCAGACTCCATGGCTTCAGTTCTAGTGACAGGTGCATTCAGGAGATCCTGGGGACACAGGATGCGGCAGCCTCTTCCTTCCGGGAGGTCCAATGGTCCAGTGGCGGTTTCCTGGTGGTCCGTGTGGAGGAGCGAGGTTGGGTGAGCTAACAAAGCCCAGCTTTGGGGCCTGTCAGTGGGAAGCCCTGTGAAACCTGAAGACGTGGTGCTTTTTCTCTTTTGAAGTCAGGCGTTTGAGGACCCAGTGCCCTTGTGCTTAAAGACAAATCCCCCAGCTGCTTAACAGATAAGGAAGATAAGGAAGCCTGTTTTTAAGAAACACAGATAACACCTTTGTAGATTGCCTATTTGTTCTAGAACTACAAAATTTAATTCAAGAAAATATAGGTCCCATGAAAGACTTAAAAGTTTATAAAACTAAAATCTAGTTTCCCCCAATAAATTGTATTTTAGGCAAAACCCTCCCAAATGCTTCTAAAATAATACTAAAAAGGGCATCTGATTATACAAGAGCAATTAAAAAAATTAAATATTTATTTGAATAACAACTTTTATGTTGGAGCTGCAATGTTGGCAATGCAGGTTTTTAACACAAATCACGAAATGCGTGCACAAGGAAGGACGGTGCGAAGGCAGGGTGATGCTAGGATCTGGGCGGAGGAGCTGCTGATTTTAAACAAGAGGCCTGGAACCACTAGACAGAATATAAAACATATTAAACACTACCATCCACACAACAGTCTTTAGTATTGATTATATTTAAAAATTATTTGCGAAGTAAATTAGATATTGAATTATAAATGAGTATTATACACGAGCCCCCAGCCCCTCGTCGCACTATAGAACAACTATAGGACATTGCAAAGAGTGTCCTCTTTCCTATTGGTGAAGAGCATTCATGGTATTACTGCAAGTCTCAGGAAAGCACTGTTTGTCTTAAAAGAACATTTCTTTTTTGTATCCCAAGTGCGTTCCATGCCAAGCAAAGCCCCTGCCATCCTGAACTGAGCGAGCTCGGGTAAAGAAGCGCCTCGAGGGAGTAGACTCGACTTTACAAATCAAACACTCGCAGGAGCCGGGCAACCCCTGACTACCGGGGACCACCATGTCACTTACCCATTCTGTCTTTCTAGAATGCCAACTGAGACACTCGACACCAGAGCGGACTGCTATGACAGGCAGGAATGAGAAGACACAGGCGGCTAGTGACACTCCTCCCAGCAATGCCGTGTGGCAGAAAAGCACCTTTAGAGAGCGCCTATGCGGCAAGAGACACGCAGCTACAGATTCAAAATGAATCAACAGTATTGGATAACAGTATCATTCTTAACTCAGAAGCTGCCTGGAGGTTGGTGCATCTTCAGTTAACGTAACAGGAAAAGAAGGCCATGGATTTCATTTTATTAATTGCATCCACTCATAAACCGACCTAGGGTCACCAGATGTGTAGACACAATGAGATTTTGTTGTTCTTAGAGTCTTTAATTGAAGTGATGATAAAGGAAATAGATCTATTTAAAAACAAAATCAAATAGCTCTTTCTGTCTAGATTAGGAGGTGGCACCAGGTGTGGGGTTCACGTTTTGCGTGGCTACTTGAGGTGCGACTTCAATAATCCGAGGTTTGTCGATGATCCTGGCCGTGCGGTTGCCCTTCTCCACAATCCCAATAATCCATGCTTGGTGGCCTTCGCCATATTTGGGGGACTTTATTTCTGCACAGAACCGAGCTGCTTGCTCACGTGGTAGACAGATTAACAGGCCTCCTGGCAAAGAGAGAGAAGAGGTTACTTTACTGTGTGTGGCACAGGGACAGCGGGTGGCTTTCTGTGCCTCCAGCCACGTTTACACTGCGAGGCTCCTCTACTTTGGAAGTGAGTTAAGCCACTTTACTGTCGGTAAACTCTTACTATAAGGAACCCCCTAACGTCAAACTGAGAATAGCCTATCTGAACCACACAGGACGGATGGCACCTTCTACTCCACCTGGAAACGAGAAGAGCAAGGCATGTGGGGTCAGATCACACTCTACTCCACCTTAGGAGATGCAAACCAGAGAAGGCTCCTCTCAGAGTGCTCCCTGCATGGGTTCCACCAGGATTGATGCTTTTGAGCTTTATTTTAAGCCTAACATTCATGAGAGTCTTTATTGAAGATATCTGGCACAAGTCTTGACTCTTAACTTTCTGCAAAACACAAAAGCACACCAACTTTCCTTCCTGTTGCTAGCAGCCAGCCCACAGAGTTTGAGTTTCTAAATAACGAGGGAAAAGCATACTGAGTGCACTACTTGTAGAACACAGGAGCCCACGCTGTGACTGTGGCTGCGAACACACGGCAGACTCACTTGGTGCCCACTAGGGGGCAGAAGCTGTGCCCGCGACCAGCAGCTCAGAGTTCTAACTCCTAGAAACAGTTCTGGGCAGCAAGCTGGGGGTGCCGGGCAGCAAGCTGGGAGCACTATATGGGCTCCACCCTGGCTTGACAACAGTCTCTTAGCGACCCAGACCCATGCAGACCAGTTTTCTGGGAGCTGGATGGAGGAATATATATATAAGGGGCTGGAGAGATGGCTCAGTGGTTAAGAACACTGACTGTTCTCCCAGAGGTTCCGAGTTCGATTCCCAGCAAACACATGATGGCTCACAACTATCTGAGATGGGATTTGATACCTTCTTCTGGTGTGTCTGAAGAAAGCAACAGTGTACTCACGTACATAAAAATAAATAAATAAATCTTTTTTAAAAAAAGGTAGTTATAGGAGGCTGGAGAGATGGCTCAATGGTTAAGAGCACTGACTGCTCTTCCAAAGGTCCTGAGTTCAAATCCCAGCGACCACATGGTGGCTCACAACCATCTGTAATGAGATCTGTTGCCCTATTCTGGTGTGTCTGACAGCTACAGTGTACTTACATATAATAAATAAATAAATCTTTTTTTTTAAAAAAAGTAGTTACAGAGAAAAGAAAATGGAAATGAGAAACACTGAAGAAAAACAGGAGGTAATGCCAGGCGGTGGTGGTGCACGCCTGTAATCCCAGCACTTGGGAGGCAGAGGCAGGCGGATTTCTGAGTTCGAGGCCAGCCTGGTCTACAGAGTGAGTTCCAGGACAGCCAAGGCTACATAGAGAAACCCTGTCTCAAAAAAACCAAACCAAACCAAACCAAATCAAACCAAACCAACCAAACAAACAAACAAAAAAAAAAAACAGGAGGTAAACTGAGGAGGTGAACAGAGCCAGCAAGGTAAAGGGGGAAGAGACGCACAGGGCCAGGAAGGGCGCTCGGAACGCCCGCCGCGCCACACGCTTTAAAAACCCACTAGTATCTTCAGTTATGCGTATGCTCATGGCTGAAGGTGACCACGGAGGCCAAGATGGAGGCTCCCCCAGAGCTGGAATCAGACACGGTTATGAGCTGCCAGGTGTGGGTGCCAGAGACTCCCGTCTGCAAGAGCAAGCCACGCTGCTAACGGTGGGGCAATCTCTAACCCCATACCAGTCCACTTTAAAAAACATCAAAAAACTCTTATGTTTGAGACCAGATCTCAGCACACAGCCTGGGCTGACCTCACACTTGAAGTCATCCTCCTGCCTCTGCTTCCTGAGTAGTGGCAAATGCTGTGCTAAACACCAAATTGAAAAGCTAAAACAAAACCAAACCCCACAAAGGAAACAAAGCAGCCTGTTTAATCTTATCCGTGTTGTTGGAGTTCAAGGATTAAGTTTCCAGAGAATCAAATATGACCTAACTTTCCTGAATTCCCATCATCCACACTACTATTAAAAAGGAGAACACAGCCAGGCAGTGGTGGCGCACGCCTTTAATCCCAGCACTTGGGAGGCAGAGGCAAGCAGATAGAGGCCAGCCTGGTCTAGAGAGTGAGTTCCAGGACAGCCAGGGCTACACAGAGAAACCCTGTCTCGAAAAAACAAAAAACAAAAAGAAAAAAGGAGAACACAGGCACATTCAATTCAAAACAGCATCTCGATCACTTGGAAGGAGCCTGCAAGCTCCCAGCAGGGGAAGGCATGGCTGCCAGGCTCACTGGTTGAACTCTCGGGCCAGGGACCAGGGTCCTTTATGTCTTACCTGACGTCTCCGGGCAGGTCCCATGCATTAGGCCGAACATGTTTCCGCAGGCTTTGCTCACAGCGGCCATCTTGGCTAGCACGGGAAGGTTGTGAATCACAAACGACACCTCGTTCCTCTGCTGCTTGGCCAGGTTCTGAGCATGGCCCAGAATCCCGAAGCCTGTGATGTCAGTGGCTGCGTGGGCGTTGAACGTGTGCATGAGGCCTGCAGCTGAGAGAGGAGGGGGAGCGAATGAGGAAAACCACCGTTTCTCCACCTAAAACCTCTATAAGGGGACAAGGCGCAAGAAAGCAGTGTGAGGAGGCCAACAGAGACCAGGGCGGCCTGGGCCATGCGGCCACGAGAGGCATATCTATCAAGGCTGGCTTCCCAGGAATGAGAAGGCCGTGGAGAGGAATTAGCCTATAATCTACTAATGAGTTTAAAGGGTGCCCGACTTAAAAGTCTCACTTCCCAAGTGATGAGATTACAGGCACGCGCGTACCAGGCCTCCGAGTTTTCTCCTTCAGAGCAGCATTGGAAAACCGATAAAAGGCCACATGGGTTCCCACATGGTCTACGGGAACATTCTGCATTAGCGTGCTTGATGAGTCAGGCTTGTAGGACCCACGGCTTATCTGCAGACTCCCTGGGCTTATGAACGTGAAGGCACACACTGAGAGTCAGCCTCCGGGCTCCGGCCGCGTGGGCCTGTCACTGTCCTCCCGTCCCTTCCTTCTCATCCTCACTGTCCGGAAAGGCCATGGGTGTTCCACCTGGCTCCCTCACTTACAGCTTGGGGCTGCAGTTGGTATTGTGACAGATGGCCAGTGAACCTCACTGCTGCAGTGTGAGTCTCTCAGGATAGAGAGTCCTGAGCACCCCTCGGCCAGCACATCTTCTCTGACGAGGTGTCGGTTCAGATCTTTTGATTTTGCTGTTTTCTTATTAAGAATCTGTCATGAATTTCAGCCATCAGGTCATTGCCATCAAGTGTTTTGCAAAGACTTTCTTCTACTTTGTGCCTTGATTTTTCCTTTGTGTACATGTATGTGACTTATGTGTTCATGTAGAGACCAGAATCAGCTGTGGGTATTGTTCCTCAGGTGCTATCCATCTAGCTTTTGGGTTCTTAAAAAATATTTTATTATTTTAATGTGTATGAGTGTTTGGGCTACATTTGTGTGCCTGGTGCCCATGGAGGCCTGAAAGGGGCATCTGAATTCTGTACTGGAGTTACAGATGGTGTGAGCTGCTGCGTCGGGCATGGGACTGAGCCGAGGTCCCCTGTAGGAGCAGCCAACACTGTTACTGCTGGGCCGCCTCTCTCAGGCTCACTGGTGAGAACCTCGGCCTCCAGCGCTGGCGTTTCAAGGGCACACCACCACAGGCAGTTCAGTTCTTAGTTGTGCACCCAGGACTGGAGCCCACGCCTCACGGCTGTGAGCAGGCACTTCCTCGGCTGAGCTGTTTCCGAGTGCACTCATCACCTTAGCTAGGGTGCACAGAACAATCTACGCACACTCAACATCCATTTGCTTCCTTTCAGCTGTGACATCTTTTTTGATGTAAGATGTCACCTGCAAACCCACCATCACCTCAACTACCTACTGTCTATGTGAGGATCTTGCAGGCCTCTAGCTCTTTGGTCTCCTTAACTCTATAGCTTTGTGAGTTACTTTCTAGGAAAGACAAAGGCTTTTACATACAATATCCGTGTATTGATATGCAGATATCCACCTGCTGAGAGGCGCTCAGCTCAGAACCCGCGTGCCTAGGGGCCACAGTTTACTTTCTTAGAAAGAACAATGAGAGCTGCATTTTAAAAGGATTGTTCAGAAACAGACTGTCTTTCTTGTAGAACATTACTCAGCTATTGAAAACCGTGTGTGCTAGTACATGGAGAGAGCGGCAGCCCCGCTGTGGGACAGGGCGCAGCCCCGAGTGCACGGCACCGATCACTAGTTACAGGACAACAGGAAGCTGCAGGGAGCCAGGTAAAGGCACAGAGGAATGTCTAAGAATGCAAACTGACGCTGGTTTGGGTGGACAACTATGTATAATTTTCTTCTGTACTTCTTTTTTGCTGTTGTTTTTAAAGAATTATAAAATTATTTTAAAATAAGCACAAATTTTTGTGTAATCAGGAGCAATATAATTTGCAATAGCTGTTTTTTATAATTTTTAAAAGAGCAATATGACAAAGATTTATAAAATATTTTCAGTTACACTAGTCATTTAGCCTTTTAGAACAATTTTTTAGGGTTCTTTTTTTTTTTTTTTTTTTTTTTTGGTTTTTTCGAGACAGGGTTTCTCTGTGTAGTCCTGGCTGCCCTGGAACTCACTCTGTAGACCAGGCTGGCCTCAAACTCAGAAATCTGCATGCCTCTGCCTCCCAAGTGCTGGGATTACAGGCGTGCACCACCACACCTGGCTTAGAAAAATATTTTATGCTCTAAACAAATGAGACACATATGAAAAATAAGACACATTCCACAGCTATCTTTACATTTCTATTTCTATACGAGTACATTTCATTTTATACATATATATGAAATCATGTACAACTGCTATGCACTGAAATTCAGTTTAGTGAATTTCAATTAGACCTTTCAAATAAGATGCAGTCCTAACTCCCGAATGCTATCCCAGCAGTGCTGGTGAGCGCCGTGGGCAGGGCGCTATGTGGGCAGGGCGCTATGTGTCAGAGCTGCCGCGCTCTAAGGTTGTCTGCCTTTACACAGTGAAGTGTTTCCCTTCACTGTTTCCCTCCTATGTGAAGAAATAAATATTTGGTGGAATTGTAATAGCATTTTTTAAGCTGGGCGTGGTGGCGCACGCCTGTAATCCCAGCACTTGGGAGGCAGAGGCAGAGGCAGGAGGATTTCTGAGTTCGAGGCCAGCCTGGTCTACAGAGTGAGTTCCAGGATAGCCAGGACTACACAGAGAAACCCTGTCTCAAAAAACCAAAAAAAAAACCAAAAAAAAAAAAAAAAAAAAAAAAGAGCATTTTTTAAAACAATTTCCATCAATGAGAGATTTATTGTAGTAGGACAACAATACATAAAAATATCCCAAAGCAAAAACTCAAACATTAAAATAAAAAAAAAGTACTCATTCTATCAGATGTCAGGCAGAGGCAAGAGGCTTTACCTCTGGGTTGTCCCCGCTCTGCGGCCTGTATTGGTTTATCCTTTTCTAGGGAGGGAACAATGTGACATAAATACATTGTACTGAAAATTAAAACAACACACTTTCTCAGAAGCATAAAATCCCATCCTCGTTTTTTCCTTCCACGTTTCTGAGACAGAAGCTGGCAATAAACTTTAACCTAGGCAGGCTTTGACCTCTGGCCCTCCCGAGCAGTTGGCTTAGTAACGTATTTGTGAAAGCCTTGGGCCTTCATGTTATAACTGAGTTAAAGTCTGTGAATGACAGTCTGCCTGGTCAGCACTAGCTTAGCTGTGCTCTACTGGCAATGTCTCCAGAGCCAATCAAGACATTAGTAGCTGAGGATCGGGAAGCCCTTGCCCTGCAAACAAGGCTCCAGGTTGGACCCCACGGCAGACACTGGCCTATGGGCATCTGTGTCTAGCAGTCCCGAGGTGTGACGGGGATGGGGATTTCCCAGTTCACTGACCTGGCGCACGGCAGCGAACAAGAGACCTGTGCCACACAAAGGGGAGGGTGAACATTCCCACGGTGAACTCACAGCGGTGGGCTGAGGGGCAGGAAGAGAGCAGTGCAGAGCCCACTAAGGACTCGAGAGGGGCCCCTGCTTAGTTATAAAATAACAAATAGTGTGAACATCAATTAAGAGTACACATGCTTAAAGCAGGGGCTGGAGAGAGGGCTCAGGGTAAGAGCTTACTGCTCTTCAGAGGAGCCACGTTCAGTTCCCAGACTCATGCCAAGAGGTTTATAACCTCCTGGAACTCCAGCCCCACAATCTGAGGCCGGATTCTGGCCTTCAAGGGCACCTGCACACTTATGTTCACACAGACAGACACATAAAGAGATTAGGTTTGTTTTTTTTTTTAAAAAAGATGCTTGGGCTGGAGAGATGTCTCAGCGGTTAAGAGCACTGACTGTTCTTCCAAAGGTCCTGAGTTCAAATCCCAGCACCCACATGGTGGCTCACAACCATCTGTAATGAGATCTGACGCCCTGTTCTGGAGTGTCTGAAGACAGCTACAGTGTAATTACATATAATAAATAAATCTTTAAAAAAAGATGCTTAAACTATGCTGGCTTGGTCTATCCAACTTGGTACAAGCTGGAGGCAACGTCAATTAAGAAAACATCTCTGTAATATCGGGCTGCGTAAGATAGGGCTTGATCCCTGGCATGAACTGACATGGTCAGCCCAGGCCAGCCCAGGCCACATGATTTGCAGTTAAAAAAAACAAAACAAAAACCCACACTCCTCCACACCTTTAACCCAGAGCGGAGACGGAGCCTGGGAGCCACTAGTTAGGTAAAGCCACATAGGGATACTTTGTCTCCACGAAAGAACATATCAAAACCAAAACATAAACCCTCTGAGTATCTGACACATAATCCACACTGTCTTTAGCATGCAGGTTCCCTAGGAACGACTTACTTCTCTTATCACAGAAAACCAGCTAAGTCCACAGTGCAGCAAGTGACAGGTTTAGTAACAGGCCGGATTCTCAGAGAAGAACCTTGGTTGTAATTTGGTCACAGGGTGTGAGGCAGGGGAGGTCTGACAGTGCACACTGCACACGAGTGGAGGCACTTGGTCAGGGCGTGGAAATGTGAGCAGAGAGAGCCATTCCAACATGCTATGGGATGAGTGTCCTAGCCAACCTAATACTCTAAGTGACAAACAGATCAGTTTGTGGTTGTAGTTGAAGGGGCAGAACTGGGACATATTTGCATTATACACCTGAAGTGGGAAAATTCTCATGACCAGTTAACTACACAAACGACACTCCATGGTACATCTAAATTCAGTTTTCAAATGCTTTGTCTGTCTTGTAATGGACAGTTGGCTTTAGGATCTGCTTTCCTTGACACACTGTGACACCTGTAGGCAAAACCTGCTCAGCAGAGTAATTAATTTACATTCCTTATTTACAGGTTTTACATATGGCCAGAGAAGCTATTGTACTACAGGTGAGACAATACTTAGGGCCGGGGAGAAGCATGGGCTGAGTCAGTCAGAGAAGTACAGACTCAATCCCAGAGCCCAAGTAAAACATGGACAAGGCACTGTACGCTGAGGGGACACAGGTGACATGGTGCCGTACGCTGAGGAGACACAGGTGACAGTGCCGTACGCTGAGGGGACACAGGCAGATGCATGCCCAGGGTGCGTGGCCAGCAGCCTGACCTGACAGTGAGCTCCAGGCCAGGGGCCCCTACCTCAAAAAACAAGGTGTAGAACACTCAATGTTGACTTTTGCCCTCTCTATATACACATGCATGCAGCCACCTACACAAATACACACATACATACACATATATGAGAGATCTGACTACTATAAAGAACCTGATTTGTAGCTGGGCGGTGGTGGCGCACACCTGTAATCCCAGCACTTGGGAGGCAGAGGCAGGCGGATTTCTGAGTTCGAGGCCAGACTGGTCTACAGAGTGAGTTCCAGGACAGCCAGGGCTACACAGAGAGACCCTGTCTTGAAAAACCAAATAAATAAATAAATAAATAAATAAATAAATAAATAAATAAATAAATAAAAAATAAAAAAAGAGAACCTGATTTGTGACTTTTTAAAATCATAACCGAAAGGAAAAAAAAAACCCTACACAATAAGACATCTCTCCATTCAAGTAAAGCAAGCCACTATCTCTTAAAATCCTTTAAAATCTCCTTTAAAGTCATGCTTTAAAGCCTGTGCGGTGGTTGGAATGGTCACCACAGGCTCATACATTCAAATACTGGTCACCAGTAGGTGGACCTGTTCGGGAAGGATGAGGAGGTGTGTCACTGGAATAAGCAGACTCGCCCTCTGAAACTGTATGGATACGGAGTTTTGTCATAGCAACAGAAAAGTAAGAGTCCATTTCACAACTGAAAGGGCAAACTATTTCTACTACATTGTTTTTAAAACTAAAAGTAATTCATGATTTCTAAACTATGTATATATATGTGTGAATGTGCGCCTGAGGCCACGTGCCCCTGGAAGCCAGCCACCCAGCTCAGTGCTAAGAGCCGAACTCTAAGCCTCTGCAAAAGCAGGTGGCCCTCTTAACTGCTGAGCCATCTCTCCAGCCCACCTACTGGGATTCCTAAAGCTTACTCTGACACTGGCGTGAAGGAGGAGGAAGGCACATGTAGACATTATAGTGAGAAATTATCTAATACAAGCCACATTTAACACTGTTTTTTAAAACTGAGAACATGTCACATGTAGATTGTCCTTAAGTTATGAAAGGGTTCAATCAACTGATGTCACTTTGACATTAAAAAGTTGAAAAGCATCAGGAAGCTGCCATAAATGGAACTGTAAACTATACACTACCCGCCTATAGATTCCCAGCAGTAACCTACGGAACCAGAGCAGACACCAAGAGGAGGAGTGTAGTCAGTCACCAGCCAGGCTCTTCCCCTGGCCTCGATTTCCTTATTTTGTATGACTGAAGACTTGAGAGAAAATAAGCCACTATGCACTAAGACTGGACGCAGCCAACTATACCAAGTTACCGTGTTACCTGGTCTTTCCCACAGCGTTTGCAAGCCCCAAGCAGATGGCTTCCGCCCCATACCTGTCCTGTTGAGCCGGGCCATGTTCATCATTGCCTCTTGGTATGCCAACTCTACGTCTTCTTGAGTGACCACTAACTTAATTTTATTCCATTTTTCGGGCTAGCCATAGGAACACAGGTGAGAGGGAGAAAAAGAAAACGTGATTCATTTTTACTTCTAACCAAGTGCAAAATGAACTTTCCTTAGTCGTCTTCTGGGGCTTGGCGTGTCAATGTGTGTACATATTGCTGGTGATCAAGCCCAGGGTCCCACACATATTCAGCATCCCCTGCACCACTGAGCCACACCCCAGCCACTGGGAATCTTATTTACTAATTGTCAAGACAGAGAAGTGTTTTAAGTCAATACTCTCCTGTGATTAGTATTTTTCAGGGGGATTACCAGTCTATGTTCAGCGCATCCCACCCTTCTGTAGTGAGCTATCACAGTTTGTTGGGTGTGTGACCCCCACAGGCATGCAGTGGCACCTAGTTCTTATTTGGCCAGGGGTAATGCCTTTACTAACACTGTGTCCAAGGGTTGAGATATCAGAGAAGTGCTCGCCCAGTTTTCACAAAGCCTTGAGCACTACAGAAAGAGCAGACGAGAACTTCCCATGTCCTCGGTTCCCTTCCCATCCCCTCGCCTAAGCTGATGGCGTCTGTTTGCACCCTTTCTACTTTACTGACTCCTGCAGTGAAGCTATTTTGATACAAACAGATGTGATATTTTCACTGTCTGTGCTGAAGACAGCTTTGGGTGAGCAAATAAAGTTGTCATTAAAGGGATAAAGGCCTTTGTCTGAATTTAAAGCTTACATCATGATGTAGGTTCATGGCACAAGGAACCACAGACCACTAACTGCTCTGATTCACGCATCTGCGCTTCCGTGTCTCGGACACTCTATAAACAAAGCCAAGGTGCTGAGGGCGGGATGAAGTGACAGCCGGCCTGCCTGAGCTGGGCTTGGTCCCCAGCACCACACACCCAGCACGCCCCAGCCCCGGGAGACATCCGAGCACCTTCATCCCCCTAACCCGTTACTCCCATCTCCCCCAGAAGGAACACCCCCTCTGATGTCTCTAGCTATCATTCTTTGCCTGTCAAAACCCACGATCCTCAGACGATAGATTCTAAAACTATATATGCCAACCGCCTCTAACCTTTATTAATAAACAAAACATGCTATTACACTGCATTTGGAACTTGTTTTTTAAAATTCTGAATATTCACCAAAAATGAATAAAGCAGCAATGATGTGTGAAGCAGAAGTGGAGGGGCTGTGCAGGCTACGCAGCCATCCTAGATGGCACTTCTGTGGACTGTCCCCACAGCAGCTTCCCAGACTGCTTTGCACTACCGAGGAAGGAGGGGAAAATAAGGAAACAATATGGCCAATTTTGAGATTTTATTTTTTTTTTTTCAAGATAGAGAGTGTTTGTGTAGCTCTGGCTGTCCTGGAACTTGTTCTATAGACCAGGATGGCCTTGAATTCACAGAGATCTGCCTGCCTTTGCCTCCTGAATGCTGGGATTAAAGGCTTGTGTCACTTACAGTCAGTGAGAAATTTTTATATTTTATGTATCTGGGTGTTGTGCCTATAGGTATGCATGTCTATCACCATATGCATGGAGTGTCCAGAAAGGCCCAAAGCAGGCACTGGATCCCCCAGAACTGGAGTTACAGACTTTTGTTAGCCACTGGGGGAAGGAGAAGAGAAGCCAGGTTCTCTGTAAGAGCAGTCTGTGCTCTCAACTGCTAAGCCATCCCCCTCTCCTGCGCTGAGGGTTCTTACTGGCTACATCAAGCCAAAATAAATGGCCAATAAATGATGTAAATCTTTATTATTATTGTTGTTGTTGTTATTATTATTATTTTCCAACTGTATCTTAAGACTGGTAAGTTTCAGATGAAAGCTGTAGAAATTAAACATGCCATACTGTGTAAGGACACAGCAAACCTTAGCCACTGTGAACTGCTGTGGAAAGATGTCTCCTTGTGACAGCGCTTAGGGAGAATATCCTTCTATGCCCTCCCCACACTCACACAGCTGTATGCTCTTTATTATTCACCAACTTAAAGACAACATGAACATATCATAATAACCCCAAACTCCATGACAATTTTGTCAACACCTGACCTAAGTCCAAGCTGGGACTGATATCCTTCAAATATTATATGGCTTAGATTTTCATTTATGAGACTATGGATGATTCGTCTAAGGACTTTACTGACTCTGCCCACCTCCACTCTGTCCGGCCCCACTCCTGAACAGCTTTTTACTTACAATATCCAGCCACTGGTGCACAGCGACCGCAACCTGTGTCCCCAGGGGTTTGGTCAATACCAGCACATCCCCTGGTACTGCATTATCTGGCCTGCAGAAAAGAAAAAAGGGTGTTCTGATCAAACTGACCAAGGAGGCAACATTAAAGCAAAAAGGGAATCTTGTTTAAAATAAATGTTTTTGCACTAATTCTTTCCTTTTCTTTGTGTGCATATACGTGTGTGAATGCACATGCGTGTGGGTTAGGTAGAAGCCAGAAGTCAATACTGGGCATTATCTTCAATATTCTCCAGCTTAGTTTTTTGAAATAAGGTCTCTCACTGGGCCCAGGACTTACCATTTTGGCCAGACCAGTGGCTAGTGGGCCCCAGGGACTTGTCTGTGTCTGCGTCCCCTGCTAGGATACAGGGAGCACTGCCACTATCTAGCTTTTAAGTGGCTGCTGGAGCTGGAACTCAGGTCCTCATGCACATCCCGCACATATCGGCTGCGGGAGAAGGGGCCTCTGAGATGCAGGCTGCTCAGTAGGCATGCCTTCCGCTACCGGGTCAAAAGGTGTGTCCGCTGACTCAAAGACGGCTACACGGGAACAGTGCCCAAGGCCCCTCTTCTGAGCGAGGGTCAAGCTCCAAGCAGAGGCCAGCACGGTGCTACCCGGCATCTCAGTTGCCACTGTGTGTGTGTGTGTGTGTGTGTGTGTGTGTGTGTGTGTCTGTCAGAGCCACTGCCTTCCACACACACAGGTCTGGGATTCAAGTCCCTAGTACTGGAAAAACAAGCAAGCAAGCAAAAACCCCAAAGCAGAGCAGCAAAAGATCAAGACTGCAAGCCCACAGTCAGTCTGCATGTGGGGGTCTGGCCTGTTTGTTCACTGCTGTGGAGTGGAGGCGGCAAAGCCTTTGCCAGGCAGGCTCTCGGCATCACCGGCACACCCCACCTGACTTAGGGACTCTTAGCATGACCCTCACGACCTGCTCCCGGTTGCTCTTAGACCATTGGTCACAGCATCAGAATAACCACACAATTGAAACGTCAATAGCAGATATACAAAACTAAGAGGAGGGGAGCGAGGTGAGGATCACAGCCTCTGCACTGTAGGGCTTTTTGCATCGTTTACATTCTGAGTCAGGTTAACACAGTACCAACTAGTTACTAATTAAAAACTGATGTGAGGGTCGGCCGACGGCTTAGTGGGTCAAAGTGCTTGCCAACTATCAGACCTGGTTGCCACCAACTCTCAGAACCTGGGTTCAATTTCCTAGGACTCCCTAGGATAGAAAAATCAGCTGCTGCAAGCAATTCCCCACCATACAAATAAGTCAATTAATTAATCAATCAGTCAATAAATGTAAAGCAAATAAATGAAGGACAGGGTGCCTCTCTTAACATCAAACATGGAAAGTGACAATCTATGTTGAAATCTATCTCCAAAGAACACAGAGAAATGTTCCCTCACCCCAAAGAAAGCTCTAAGACAAGATGCTAGCCATCACCAGTCATTAAAGGGACACAAGTCGAAGCCACAATGGGATGTCCCCTACGCTCACTGTCCTGGCTCTGAGCAGAATGAGAACAACGTCATAAAACAACTTCTAATGGGGATGTGGAGAACTTGGGTCTGTACAGACACAAAATAACAAAACAAACCTGCACTTGAAGGGGGTTCATAGTAATAGGAGACAACAACTCAAAACTCTACCAATCAACAGACCTGTGGTATGTACAAACGGCACGTTAGGACCTAAAGAAGTGCTGTGCAGCTCGGTGGTAGAGGCATACACCTTTGACCCCAGCACATGGGAGGTGGAGGCAGATGGATCTCTGTGAGTTCAAGGCCAGCCTAGTCTACAGAATAAAGTTCCAGGACAGCCAGGTTCTGAGTTCGATTCCCAGCAACCACATAGTGGCTCACAACCATCTGTAATGGGATCAGATGCCTTTTTCTGGTGTGTCTGAAGACAGCTACAGCATACTCATATATACATTATATAAATAAATCTTAAATTTTTTTTTCTTTTTGTGTTACAACTTAATGATGTAAGAGCAAGCAAAGCCAGGTACACAGTGCCCTACAGAGCATAGGTCTACTGATCCACAGAGCTTAGAGCAGGCCACCTTTACAGACAAGCAAAGCCAGGTACACAGTGCCCTACAGAGCATAGGTCTACTGATCCAGAGCGTAGAGCAGGCCACCTTTACAGACAAGCAAAGCCAGGTACACAGTGCCCTACAGAGCATAGGTCTACTGAACCACAGAGCGTAGAGCAGGCCGCCTTTACAGACAAGCAAAGCCAGGTACACAGTGCCCTACAGAGCATAGGCCTACTTATCCACAGAGCTTAGAGCAGGCCGCCTTTACAGACAAAGAGCAGCCTGCTGGTCTCAGAGCATTGTGGGAAGGGGAAACTGGAAGTGTCTGCGAACGAGGACAGGCTTGGGTGAGGGTACTGGATGGAATAGTGATCATTCAAGCCTGCATTCACAAAACCAATCCACTGTAGACTTAAACCGGACAGAGAGGGAAAGCTCTGCTTAGCAGACACAACAAGCCATGCTCAATCCCAGGTACAAGAAACCAAACAAAACCAGAAGAGCTGTCGGCAATTCTTGGACTGAGCAGGCTGAGGCAGGAGGATGAGTCTGATATCAGCAAAAGATACAAAGAGATACCTCTTTTAAAAAAACAAACCAGAAAATAAGACACATAAAAAGCTGAATAACATGTTACATGTTTTTGTCATGTGAAACTTAAAAAGTCTAAATTTGCTGAGGAATAGGATCAAAATACTGAGAAATGCTACAACATGCATGAATAGAAAAACACTATGCTAATATACGAAACCAACCAAGACGTATCTAAATGACCAACAGGTGATAACCCCGGTGGAAGAGTTTCCGCTCAGGGTGATCCAAAGGTCCTGAGTTCAAATCCCAACAACCACATGGTGGCTCACAACCATCTGTAATGAGATCTGATGCCCTCTTCTGGTGTGTCTGACATGCAGTGTACCCACATAGATAAAATAAATAAATAAATCTTAAAAAAAAAAAAAAAAAAAAAAAGGTCCAAACCTACTGAACTGCACGCTCTACATGGGTGAATTGTACAGCAACTGAATGACACCTTAATATACCTTATTTTTAGAAAGAATGAGAGAAAAACAGGTTCCGGCGTGAACAAAAGCCAACTTACATGATAAATTCATTGGGCTGGCAGACGGTTGTGGCGACTCCTCCCAGAACAATCCAGGGGTTCAATACCGTTTGGCCGCCCGTAACAGAGGTTCCTGCTTCCTCTGCGGCATCTTTAAAACCCTGTATAATCAGCGGTATCACTTTATCCCTCTCCTAGGGTTTAAAAGGACACAGAGGAAAAGTCAGGAACTCTGTTCAAACCCCAGAAAGGATGGTTCTACATTTGCAGTTACAAAGACCCAGAAGCTGACAGACGGTAGAGCGCACTGTGGCGGGGCGCCTCCCGACGCAAGCAGTCTGGCAGATGAGTATTCTGGGTTACACAGCGAACAAAGCCCAGCTCCTTAACTGGTAGGGGTATAATCTGCCGTTTGCCCTCAGGCCTGGCCCAGACATGGGCACTATCGGAGGCCACTTTGCTGGTCCTGAAGGACACCAGACAAGCTCACCATACATACAAACACAGGCCTGTTTTCAAAAAGGATTTTATTTGCCAAGAGGTGGGAAGGCTTGCTGAGAGATTCACTGTAGCATCCCCAGAGAAGCCCTTCTTGGAGAACTGGGTACTATTGCTTAAAGTGCAGACTGCTAGGGAAAAAGCCCACAGACAACTGGGTTACCTATCAGTAAATCATGACAAACAGGTCAGGGAGGGCATATGGAAAAAGAAGGGAAATAAAAACATCTTGTTAAAGTAAACTAAGTGGGCCAGGCGGTGGTGGCGCACGCCTGTAATCCCAGCACTTGGGAGGCAGAGGCAGGCGGATTTCTGAGTTCGAGGCCAGCCTGGTCTACAGAGTGAGTTCCAGGACAGCCAGAACTACACAGAGAAACCCTGTCTCAAAAAACCAAAAAAAAAAAAAAAAAAAAAAAAAAGTAAACTAAGTGGGTCAGAGAAATGGCTCAATGGTTAGACCATGCAGAAGCTTGCCTCTCAGCACCCAAATGGCAGCTCACAACACTAGTTCAAGTTCCAGGCACACACCTGGTATACTTATGTAATGTTGGCAAATGTTCATGCACATAAAATAAAAATATCCTAAATAGGATCTCATCCCTGGTTCAAAGAACAGGTAAAAGAACAGACTGCCAGGCAGTAACAGAAACGTAAGCAGGTGAAAGCGTCAGGGCCTTGCCCTGAACAGAGACCGCGATACCTGAGGATCATGAATTCTGAATCCAGGGTACTGTTAGTGCAGCTAAGATTTATTAAGTCTCCCTCCCTCCCTCTCTCCTTCTCCCCCATCCCCCTGTCTCTGTCTCTGTCTCTCTCTATCTGTCTCTCTCTATCTGTCTCTCTCTCTGTCTCTGTCTCTGTCTCTCTCTCTCTCTCTCTCTCTCTCTCTCTCTCTCTCACACACACACACACACACACACACACACACAGTCTTCTATGTACTAAAAGAGAGTTAAGAGCCGGGTGTGGTGGCGCTCGGCTGTAATCCCAGCACTTGGAAGGCAGAGGCAGGCGGATTTCTGAGTTCGAGGCCAGCCAGGGCTACACAGAGAAACCCTGTCTTGAAAAACCAAAAAAAAAAAAAAAAAGAGAGAGAGAGAGAGAGAGAGTTAAGGAGCAGGTGGGAGAAAAATAAGATAGGCCCTCTCATTTTAATTTACCAATAAATGCCCCAAGCAGAGAGCTGCAGTACTGAAAACCATGCTTGTAAATGCAACAGCGAGTGGGACGGAAGGCCAGTGAGCATGCCAGCGACTTACCCGGTCAGTCATTTTATTACTGACTCCAAGGAGCATCAGCATATTGTCACATTCGGTGACACCCATTGCATAGAGGTCACTGAGGACATTGGCACATGCTATCCTGCCCTAGGAAAGAGAGCAGAGATGTGAAAAGGCCAGGGATTTTCCATCTGTAGAACCAAAAACGGAGCCTGTGAAGACCTTGGGAGTTTCCGGAAGGGCGGCTCCCGGATGTGACTGTCAGCTGGTACCTTCACTCTACTGTCAGGCCACCCACGCACCCCCCCCCCCAGCAGAACAGAGTTCACATCCTTTCCCATCCAAGATTCAGAGCCCCAGCTCAAGATGGGGCAGGAAGAGAGGCCATTGGTATGGTCCGGGAGCAACCCAGGAGCTGGGGAGGCCTGATCCGGTCATTTAAAGGCAACCTTGGGAATGAGCACGCAGCAGACCACAGGCACTGCTGCCTCTGCTGGTTACAGAAAGAGAGATGATTTTTTATGTTGTTGGATTCAGAAACTTTTGCAGCTTCAAATTGAAAGAAGTAAACAGATACCAAAAGTAGGAGAAATAAACACACAGGCCTGCAGTGAAACTGAAATAGCATTTCCCACTAAATTCTTTTTGAGAAGTTTAACCAATATCCAATATGATGTGCTAATAAAGACTCTGGAAGAGTTAGTTTTTAGATGTTAAGCTGCCATTGTCTAAATTATCTTTTTATAGATAGTAGAGAAAAATAACAAGGTTTTCTTTGACATAGGACATGATTTTCAGGTGCTGTGACGTCCCTGGGACTGTCAGCAGCCCCGCAGCCTTCGGCAAGCCATGCCGATGAGGAGCCCAGCGGTTGAATCGCGGGCCGTGGGGCAGACATGTAATAGCTGCTCTCGCATGCTTCTAAGAGATGCTGGAAAGAACGGATTCCGGGCAACTTCTCGGCCACTCGTGCTGCTTGACAGAGAATGTTCTTTCTGATAACCTCTACTCATACCGCACTAAGAAGAGAGTCCTCTTTTCCTGCCCACGGCCTGAGTCCTTACACGTGAAGCTTGGTCAAAGAGTCCTTGCAAACCAGGAAGGATAGCTGACATTTATAAACATGTGGGATATTCCCATTTCTTCAGTGTCCTTTTGGTTGGTAAAGAAGTTAGGTGGTTAAAGACAGGCAGAATAGAGGGCTCTGGCTGGAGCATGCGAGGAACGCCTGGATGTGTCTGTACAGTGCACGTCGGTAGCCCTGTGCATGCTGTGGAGGACAGAGTGTCGCCTCAGTCACGCCACCTTAGTTTTCAAGACAAAAATCTCTTATTGAACCTAGAGCTCAACAATTGGACAGACTGGCTGGCCAACAAGTCCCAGGAATCCTCCTGTCTCTGTTTCTCAGCATGAGTACTAGAGGTGTGTGCAGCCACACCTGGCTTTTTACTTGGGTGCTGGGGTCCTCCTGCTTCCCCAGGGAAGCACTTTTTCCTCGCTGCACCATCTTCCCTGCCCCGGCAGTGACAACCTGAATGCCATGGTCAGGTAGCTCTCAGGGTGGCGTATGGCACAGTGGTGAGCGGGAGGCTGGGTGGCTGGTGACCAACCCACCCAGCATTTATAAGAGAAAAGGCTCCAGAAGTCCAGTTGTGAAGGAAGTCAGGCAAGGTGGCGTGCACCTTTATTCTCAGTGCCGGGAGGCAGAGACAGGCAGATCTCAGAGTGTGAGACTCTACATAAGACAGTTCCAGGACAGCCAGGGCTACACATAAAAACCCTGCCTTGGGGAAGTCCAATTGTGATGAGATTCTCAAGTTCCTCTACTGTGTGAGGAAACATTTAGAACCAGTGGTATTACAAAGTATAGCCAGAAACAGCCAGGAGCAGTAAATTTTACAAACATCAGAGAGACAGTCCAAGAGAAGAAAGCAGAGAACACCACCGACCCTTAGTATGCTCTCAAAACGACATTCTGCTCTGCACACACTAAAGGCGGTAGACAGAGCTTTCCACGCCACTTGGTTCATGCGTGTCAAGTGAGAGGAGTCGGGAAACAGTGATATGATCTGGATACAGGAAAAGTGGAAAAACACAACAGCCAAACACAAAACCCAAACCCAAAGGCATACATAAACCCAGGCAAAACCACAACTGAATGCATAAAGCAGTTCCAATTACAAAAATACACAAACTTACCATCATGTAAGGGTCGTCGACGATAGGATAAATGTAATCTGTGGTTTGAACCAAGGAAAGACCACCGTGCCTCAGAGGAATGACGCAAGTGTCCATGCCAATGCCTGGCACAAAGCACATCCAGCACCCAAAAGGAAAGGAGAAGGGAAGAGTTTAATCATGTGTGAGCAGCTTTGAGCAGGAAGCAATTCTACAACGAGGCAGCAAAGCCCACACCGCCAACCCAACCTTGCGTGTGCTATCCAGCAGCACTACTGAAATGCTGGAAACAGGGGCCGCACAGGACGGAAGACATGAAGAACTTGTTAAACAACAAGGCTGCAAGACAGCATAAAACCTGAAGCCTCTAACACTTTGTATTCCTGAATCCTGTGATTGATGCCCTGGCTATCCCAGATTCGCTGTGTAGACCAGGCTGGCCTCTAACTCAGAGCTCCACATGCCTGCCTACCAAGTGCTGGGATAAAGGCGTGTGTGCTATCACGGCACGGTGCTATCACCATGCTGGTTCACATAGAATTTCTCTGCATGAGAAAGTTCTACAAATGGAGCTGTTAGCTATTTCATTGATAGTTATTTTGATATTAATTACCTGGATGTGATTATAACCTCCTAGATAGTATTTGTACCACATTCTCACACAGAAAATGGCAGTTATCATTACATTTAGCCTGAAGGAAACGGTAAAGGACAAAGCAGGAATTCAAAGTTCCCAACCAAGTATCTCCAAAATACTGGTAATACTGGGTAATTCAATTCTTTGTTTCCCCAAAGCACTTTCTCCACCTTTGTGTATCCATACACACTTTAGTATGTACATGTGTGCACCCAGACAGAAGTCAACATCTGCTTTCTTCCCAATCTTACTTTCACCTTATTTTTTAAGACAAGGCTCTCACCGAACCTAGAAATAACCAACTCAGCCTCAGCCAGGACCGCTCTCTGTGAGCCATCCCATTTTTCTTATCCAGCATTGTACGATAGAGCACTTGTTTTTTTGTTTGTTTGTTTGTTTGTTTTCCTTGAGACAGGGTTTAGCCCCGGTATAGCCCTGGCTGTCCTGGAACTCACTCTGTAGACCAGGCTGGCCTCGAACTCAGAAATCCGCCTGCCTCTGTCTCCCAGAGTGCTGGGATTACAGGCGTGCACCACCACCGCCCGGCTACTTGGTTTCAAACTCACTTCCTGATACCCCAGGACCGGGCAAGTTGTGAACTCATTAGAGATGGTTAATCTGATGCTGGAAAAATCTTTCGGAAGTTCAGGGTCCTATTGAAAAGACAGACAGCCCTGTCATATGGTTGACAATATGCTCAAATCCAGACATAGTCAGGAAGAGAGAAAGTCAATCAAGGAATTACCTCCATGGGACTGGCCTAGCGGGCATATCTGTGGGCATTTCTTGGTTGCTACCTAACTGATACAGGAGGCTGTCCACTGTGGGTGGTGTCATCCCTGAGCAGGCCCCTGCACTGCTTAGAAAGCTGGGGAACAAGCCAGCACACAGCACTCCCCTCCTTCGCTTTCCTGCCAAGGGATACCTGCAAGCCAAACAAACCCTTTCCTCCCCAAGTTGATTTTGGTTATGGTGTTTATCACAACAACAGAAATGCAAACCAGAACAAACTAAGACTTTCTCTATAAAGGACAAGCAGTAAGTAGTTCAGGCTTCTACTCCACCGTCACCAAAGCAGCCACAGACATGTTCACACATGAGTCAGGCTGCATTCCAGTGCAGTTTTCTTCTCAAACACACGGCAGGTCAGAGGTGTACCTAAGGGCACAACTGTGACGTACTAAGAGAAAGGAGAGACCTTGGTAATGGGACCAGGGCCAGAACTACTGCTTAAAGTTCAGGCTGGACACGCTTAGGGGGGCACATGGAAGAGGACACTCTTCTTGAAACCTGAGTATGAGGCTGAGAAGAGTTCAAGGTGACATGCTGGCCTCGGTTGACAATATTGTACGTCATACAGGGTTACATGACTGACTAGGAGATGAACCTCTACACAGAGGGCACAAGCTTCCGGGAATACTACCAATAGGCCTTCATCAGAGTGGGAGTCTCGAACATATCTATGCGATACGGGAAGCTGGCTGGGGCTATAGCTCAGGGCTCTCTGTCTAACATTCATATAGCTTTGGATTTGATCTCTCTCTCTCTCTCTCTCTCTCTCTCTCTCTCACACACACACACACACACACACACACCCTGAAATTTTAAGAAGGAAGGAAGAAGGGGTAAGCCTGACATAAATGACTCTCTAAAAACTAGAGCTTCCATTAGAAAGCTCAGGATGGCTGGGGTAGAGGATCAGAGCCACGTGGTCCAGCAGAGGTTAAATGCAAGACTGAGACACTGATGCTAAGCTACAGGGAGGTCTAGGTCTCCTCAAAGACAGAAAGCTTCTTATCAAGAATAGAACACACTTGCTGGCGGTGGCAGCGCACACCTTTAATCCTAGCACTCAGGAGGAGGAGGTAGGCTGGGCAGTGGTGGCGCACGCCTTTAATCCCAGCACTCGGGAGGCAAAGACAGGTGGATTTCTGAGTTCGAGGCCAGCCTGGTCTACAGAGTAAGTTCCAGAACAGCCAGGGCTACACAGAGAAACCCTGTCTCGAAAAACTAAAAACAAAAACAAAAACAAAACAAAACAAAAAAGGAGTCAGAGGTAGGCAGATCTCTCAGTTTGAAGCCAGAGCGAGTCTACAGAGGGAGTTCCAAAAAAAAAAAAAACCTATATGAATAAATGAATGAATGAATAAAAGAATACTATAGTACCAATAACTCATGCTTGACAGATTCCAAGTATAGAAAACAAATGAAGTGGTTTTAAGAAACACCTACTTTCGGGGGCTGGAGAGATGGCTCAGCGATTAAGAGCACTGACTGCTCTTCCAGAGGTCCAGAGTTCAATTCCCAGCAACCACATGGTGGCTAACAATCATGGGATCCGATGCCCCCTTGTGGTGTGTCTGAAGATAGCTACAGTGTACTCATACACATAAAATAAATAAAAAAAAAAAAATCCAGCCATAGCCAAACAGTGGCGGCACATGACCCCTTTAATCCCAGCACTTGGGAGCCAGAGGCATGTGGGTCTCTGTGAGTTGGAGGCTAGTTCCAGGACGGCCAGGGCTATAGAGAGAAATCCTGTCTCGAAAACAAACAAAAACCAAACAAAATCCAGGTGCAGGACATTTTCTCCATTAGTGATGGATGGGGAAGGCCTAGCCTGTTGTGGGTGGAGCCATCCCTGGGCTGGTGGTCCAGGGTTCTAGAAGAAAACAGGCTGAGCAAGCCACGAAAACAAGCTGGTAAGCAGCACCCTTCGTGGCCTCTGCGCCAGCTCCTGCTCCAGGTCCCGTCCCGACTTCCTCCAGTGACGGACAGCAATGGGGAGTAAGCCGAGCCAGGCCTCTCCTCCCCAGTTGCTTCTTGGTCAGGGTCTTTCATCGCAGCAGTAGAAACCCTCACCAAGGCATGTAGGCCGCACTAGTAATTACGCAGATCTTTAAGTAACAGAGTTACTGAGCCATGCGTACTGGGCTCTCCTTTAAGCCCAGCATTTAGGAGGAGCACTGTGTTTGAGAGAGAGAAACCACTAAGGATACGAAAGAGCTCAGAACAGAAAACACTGCCCTCCGCTCCCCTGGGCACTCTGGGGTCAACTTGAAATCCATGCATGCGTGTGCTGATGACATTTAAGGTATATGTGTATATATGGTACAGATGCATATGTGTACACATGCATGTGCAGGCCAGAGTATAACCTCAGATGACAGTTCTTTTTTTAGACATCTGTCAAAGGCTTGGGAATTAGCACACTGGCCAGGCCGGCTGGCCGGCCGGCGATCCCCAGGAACACATCGTCTCTCCCTCTGCAGCACTGGGACTGCAAGCACACCACACACACACACACACACACACACACACACTCTGGGATTGCAACCACACACACACACACACACACACACACACACTCTGGGATTGCAAGCACACCACACACACACACACACACACACACACACACACACACTGGTTTTTAAAGTGGGGTCAAGCTCACTGAGGCTCTTGAACTTCACCAGCCGAGCCTTTCCCAGTCTGTTCTCTGGAGTCTGCAACAGCCTGTGCGGCCCACTCAGAGCTGTGGCCCATACGTCCTGCAAAGGCTGTAAAGCTGTTCCGAAGATACCTAAGGTAACACCTTCACTAGGGTTCACCAAAAAATTAAAATGTCCTACTGTAGTATAACGTCACAACATACTCTATGATTTCAAACCTGCCAACCACGGGCCCTGATGCTTTTCAAATTCTTTCTTTAAATAAGTGACATTAACAGTTCCACTGGATACTGACTCCTCTGACAGAACTTGAAGAGTCGAAGCAACCCGGGGACGCTGCTGTGGACTGTTGCCCACACTCAACAGGTGGCGAGTTAACGGATGGTGTACATACCAAGTCGTGGCATGACAGCTCCCAGAAACTGCTCATCTTCTTGGAAGTGGTTCTCTTGTAAAGATTCCAGCAACTTCTGCAGGACATCCTGGGGCACTTTGCAGCCCGTGCCCTTCAGTTCAGTAAACCTCGTTAGCCGGAAGCTCTTGTCCAATTCGTAAGTTTCTGGGTTAAAGGACTCCCGAGTAGACATGGTTCTGGGGCTGCACTCTTCAGTTCTGCCCCTCCCCTCCCTCTCTCGTGATCCACTGGGCTAACTGTGATCCACCTAGGTGCCACCAAAACATAAAAAGAAGTCATCGTTAAAAGACTCTCAACTGGTATTTGTCAAGAATCATGTGAAAGAATACACACCAGAGAAACACACACAGGGAAATACTTTGTTAGTTAGGGTGCTGGGTAAACTGGAATCACAGATAATGCCATCAAGGGTACCTACGGAAGACCGGAGAGTAGAACGTGGTTGTAATGGTGGCTCCAAGGGTAAGCTCACGTGACACCTGCCACTTGGGCGGTGAACTCTCCAGAGTTCTAGGCTGCAGGGCTAAGAGAACCAGTATTCGCTGAAAGCAGAGATCCTAGCTACAGTGATTTTTCTGGAAAAACCTCTGGCTGTCTTTTGCTCTCTCACAGAGAAAAAAGCAGCCACCAGAAACTGTAGAGAGGGGACCCAAATGCATCTCATGTAATTTTTTTGAGACAGAGTTCCTCTGCATAGTTAACTGTCCTGGAATGCATTCTGGAGACTAGACTGGCTTCATAGAGATGCACCTCCCTTTGCCTACTGAGTGCTGGGATTATTTTTTGTTTGCTTTTCGAGACAGGGTTTCTCTGTGTAGCCCTGGCTGTCCTCAAACTCAGAAATCCGCCTGCCTCTACCTCCCAAGTGCTGGGATTAAAGGTGTTTCCCGCCATTCCCTGTGAAATTCTTCCAGATACTAAATCCTAATTTAAAAAACAAGTCTCTCTCTGAGCCAGGCAGCACAGTACCAATCTAATGGGAGAAGCCACTGAAGGACAGACACTACTTAAAAAGAACAAAAACCCTAAGGCTTCCCAGTACTATAAAACAATAACCTTCAAGAGAGTGCTTGCAAAGTGTTCTGATGTTTTTTTTAACATTCCTAGAAAGCAAACATCCTGCCTAACAAACCAGTACACACACCACTGACAAAACACACTGTTCATTACTAGCTCATTACAAAAAGAAACAGTATCACAAGAGACCATTAATATTATGGTAATGGGTACCTCGCACTGCATTTCTGCAAAAGCTCTTCTGGTTGCATCTAATTCAAAACCCAGTGCTCCCGGGGTTTACAAACTTTCTGACTGATGCTTTATTGGGCATAGGATTACAGACACCCCAAGTTTTAGGGTCGGTTTCCCCTATAAAATTTATGATTGAGAACATAATTCCCATTTATAGAGTTTTCCATCCCCCAGGAAGCACATCACTCATTTAAACTAAATTTCACAAAGCCCGAATTTGGGCAGGAATCCAAACCGTCGTCACAAACAGGACACGAGCAAAGATTTCAGCGGGAAACTACAGACACGGATTTCACGCGCCATTCACAGAATCCAAACTTTCTCTAAGGAGCTGTGTGAGCCAAGCAAGTTTCCGAGATGGGAATTCTGAAGCCATTTAGCAGTTTGGAAAAAATGCGAATTTCAACTCAACTTCGAAGAAAAGGATTTGGAACAGCACATTCCCTCACCTCTACCGGGTACAAAACGGGAAAACGAGCCTTTAGAAGGAGTCTATTTTTCTACCTCCAATCCCTACGGCCTCAACCAAAGGCAGGAGCGGGGCTCTCAAGAGCCCCCTTTCTTTTACGTTATTTCCCCTACACTTTCTGGCTAGGAAAGTTTAAAAACGCCTTACGTCAAGAAAACTCGGCAGTTCAAAAACTCCCAAGTGCAAGGAGACCTAAGTCACGCGGCCTGACCTCAAAGAAAACCCAAGCTATTTGAAAAGAATGAAATTTGGGGTGTGCTTTGGGCAGAGGACAGCAGCGCAGCCGACCTGGAAGCCACATGTTTACACCTTTAAAACAATGACATGAATATTCAAAGACCGCGCTTAACCCCTTCGCTGCCGCGAGAGGCGGGCTCGGGCGGCCGGGCGCGGTGGGGTAGCACACCCACCTCCCCGCCAGCCCCGAAACCCCGCGCGTGCTCACAGGCCCGGGCGCCGCGGCGTGCGCGCCGGGACCCCGCGCCCTCCATGGGGCCGGGCGCGGAGGATGCCACTCAGGGGACACCTTAAGTCTCAGGCTGCCGCCTTTAAAGGCACCGCGGGCGCGGGCCGCGTTCTTTGTACCGCGCCGCCGGGCGGCAGGGCCATGCCGCACCGCAGGCCCCGCGCCGCCGCTGCCGCGGGGACCGTCGCCAGCGGGGACCGGAGGGACGCGAGGGCCTAGTGGGGGTGGGGGCGGGGAGGCCCACGGCGCCGCGCCAGGACACCGGGCGGCTAAAGCGAAGAGCGCGCGCGCGCGGGCGGGCGGGTTCCCCGTCTCCGCGCCGCCACACAAAAATGTCGGCGGGCGAAAAGATTAACCCCTGCGTGGCCGCCGCCGCCCTCCCCCCCCTCCGCTCCTCCCTCCCAACCCCGGCCCCGCGTGCCGCGGCGGCGACGGCGGAGGAGGCAGCGGCGCGGGCGGCGCTTCTTTTTTAAAGCGGCCCCACCAAACCCTGGGCTCGGCCCCTCTCCAGGCAGGGCGCGCGAAGGGCCCCAGTGCACGGCTCCCCGGCCGTCCCGGGCGGCCCGGAGGGGGATTTGCAACGGCCGCGCCGGGCCTGCGTCCCGATATTCCCCTTTAAGCCTGCTGTCTCGCCCCCCCTCGCCAGGCCCGCCGCTTACCGGCTCGCTTTGCGCCCTCCGCCTCCTCCCGAAAACGGGCCGCGGCGCTCCCACAATGCACCGGGCGCGCCGGGCTCCCTTAAGCGTCGCCTGAATAAAAATGCTGCTCCCGGTGGCGGCGGCACGGCCCCGCGCTTGGACGCCGCGTGGAGCTCGGCCTAGGCTGGGCGCGGCCCTCCGGGAACCGGGCCGCCGCGCTCCCGCCGGCCGGGCGCGCGAGGGTCCCTTTAAGAGCGGCCACCTCCCTTTAAGGCGGCGGGCCGGTGGCCGGAGCGGCTCCGTGTTGCTGGTGGCGGTGGCGGCGGCGGTGGTGGTGGCTGCGTGCGGCCCGGGAAGGGGGCGGGGGCGCTGTGCAGAGGCCCGAGCGCGGCAATGATTGGTCTCGGGGGAGGGGTGGGGGGTTGCAAACCCAAGGAACGGTGGCATCCGTTGCATGATGCAAAAGAAAAAAAAAAGGGGGGGGGAGATTGATTTCAAAAGTTGCGAGGAGTACTGGCAGCAACCTTGGGTGATGGGGGCCACCTACTTTCGCATCCCTCTGTCCCGCGAGAAGGGACCAGATGGGGTTTTGTTTTGTTTTGTTTTTTGCACAACCTGGCCGGGTGCGATCCCCGCATCACCCACGGGACGCAATACCTGCTCCCGGATCTCTGCTGCAGCGAGACTGTGACCGTGGGAACAGTTTGCAGCGTGCAGGAGCCGAGGACGCCTCAGCCCCCAGTGAGACATTTGAAAACCCAACTTAACCCCGCGCTCCATTCTCAGTGACTCCCATCTTTTCTTCATTCTATTGTTTAAGCGTAGCTCCGCATTTCCTTGGAGTCCCACTGAAATATGCAAATGCCCTGTGGAGTTTCTTGAATCTCTGATACGCATTTTTGGGGAGGGGGATTTGTTCTTCCCATGTCCGAATAAACGTGGCAGACTGAACCTGTGTGCTTGAGTTGACGTTGGTGATACGGTTTCACTCTGTGAAGTAACTTCAGATTTCTGACTTTGTAATGCATTGCTGGTGCAGAGTGCGTCCATTGGAAGGACTTTCCTGGAAAGCTGAGCCGAGCAAACTTGCTTTGAAATAGGTTCACATTTTCCCTATTATTTGGGAACAGAATTGTTGGTGATAATCGAACTGGGCTTTCATGTCTGTTTTTAGGTTTGCGCACCTCTCAGATGTCCCTTTCAGTCCTGAAGCTGCCATTTGCCAGTTTCTTAGGCCCGGGATCTCGGATGCAAAGTGTGCCCAGATGGACACAGGCCGTTCCTGTCTTTGTGTTTTTTCTCCACAGTACATTTGGGAGGACGCAGTAGTAGCACCTGGGCTCCTTAGCATCGGACTTCGGACATCGATTTATCGTTGATGAACGTGGACTTGCTTGTGGATGGTCAGGACACAAACACAGACTTACCAGATACCACACCAGGACTCCAAAACCAGAGGGAAAGAAAGGCTTAGAAAGATACTTTTGTCCCTCTCAGCCTTTTAAATTTGATTTTTCATTTTAAACAATGTGACTTTTTTTTTTGTCCCTCACTTAGTTTAAAAAAAAAGTGATTTTTTTTTTTTCAAAAGATTTCACAATGAGGAAAACAAAGCTTTTCACTGTGGATGACACAGCAGGACCCCTATGTCCAGGTTTGTGTGTCCCTCCAAGGAGTCTTAGCTCTTTGTTAATGTTGAAGGATGCTCTTTCTCGGTAGTGATGAAGAAATAATGCCCTGGGTTCGGGGGTTGTTGTTTTAATGAAACTGTACTAAGTCTGCATGTGTTCTTGAACTGGGAGCATCAGGGAGCGGCTCAAGGGGAGGGAGGATTTGGTGTGATCTGATGTGTATTAAGAGAGGAGTAAGTATCAGATCCCCCAATTGGTGATTTTGGGGACTGAATCACTAATGGTTGATGCTTCTGATACTGGAACTTCTGGGACGCTAACAAGTTTTGCAATAAACTTCAACCTTCAAGATGCTGTTCTGCACCTGCTGAATACTCCTGGGAAAGCAGTTTGGAGTCTTGAGATGCAAATCTCTGTAGCATCCACGTGTAAATGGTACCCTAAGCCCCAGAGAGAGGGGTAGGATTAACCCAGAGGGAGATCTTGGACGGAGCACTGCGTCCGCGGAAATGCAAGGCTTGAGTGAGCAAGGCTCTCCCTAGCTGGTAAGGAACCAAGCATCTCCAGGCATACCCTTTCCTCCTCCTCCCGCTTCCTCCTTCCCCTCCCCCCAGCTACCGGCCGGAGGTCTCCTGCAGCTCTGAAACAATCCTCTGCCTCTCTCAAGTTCTGGGCATGGAACCCAGGGCCTCCGGCATGCTAGCCAGGAGTTCTACCACTGAGCTCCACTGACTCCATCTGAGACGGAGCGCCTCTGGCCTGTACTACCATGCTGAGGCTTATTAAAAAGAACCTACCAGCTACGCTTGACGCGTTACGTCTGGCAGGCGCAGTGAGCTGTAGCCTCCCATCCCCCCACAAGATAAGTCCAGGCTACACCACATCACCCCAGCACATATGACGGTGACTTTATTTAGAAGCAGGTCTAGCTGGAGTTTAGCTTATTGGTAGAGTGACCGGTCATCTAGCATTCGAGAAGCTCTGGGTTGCATCTCTTAGCGTTGTCAAGACAGCAGTGCAACAGCAGACTCTTGTAGAAACGGGGTCTTTGCAAATGGAATCGTTAAAATGAATCAAGACGAATATATAGATGGGTCTTAATCCAGTGGCTGGTGTGTCCTAAGAGAAAGGAATCAGGACTGGGGAGATGGTTCAGTGGATTCAAGTGTTTGCTGGACAAGTCTGATAACCTGGGTGTGACTCCCCCAATCCAGATAAAAGCTCACAATGCACAGAAAAGCCTGCAGGGCAGCTAACTGCAATCCTATGATCCTATTGGGAGGTAGGAGGAAGCCGGCCTGGCTTTCCTAGCACTGAAGAGATCTTGTCTCAAGTAAGGTAGAAAGGCAAGGACCGACGCCTAAGGTTATCCTCGATCCATCACATGTGTGACACGGCACACACACACACACACACACACACACACACACGCACACACACGCACACAGGCACCTACCCAAACACACACCAAAAGGAAAAAAGAAAAGTCAGACATGTTGGTGCAAACCTGGAATCCCAGCACTTGCGAAGCAGAGGCAGGAAGATCATGAGTTTGAGAGGCCAGCCTGGGCTACACTGTGAGAACTGTCAATAATAATAACAAGGACGGGGCTAGCAGGCTATTGAAAGAGCTCAGCTGTTCTGAGCACTAGGTGCTCTTGCGAAGACCTGAGCCTTGCCATGTGGCGCATCATCGCCAGCCCAAAGTCCGGTTTCAGGGGACCCAAGGCCCACTTTTGACCGCCTTAGACACTCGGCATTAATGTGAATACACCTACATGCAGACAAAAATACTTATAAATAATCTATTTTCTTAAATAGTTGTCTTAGAGACATAAGCTCGCACACACACACAAAGCGGCTCTAGGAAGACAGTGGCCAGGGACAGAGAGGACACAGACACGAGGGAACAGCCCCAGGATAGCACTCAGACACGGGCTCCTGCAAGAGGCAAGGAACACACTCCACCACAGGGGCAGACAGGGACCAGCTCCGTGTTCCCGCTGCAGGCTGAGGACTTTCCCATGATCGGTTAGGGAACTTGACGCAGGTAAAACCAGATAGCTCCCTGGCTTCCACACAAAATGATTTCAGGAGTGGGCAGGAGGAGAATCAGAATGGCATTTTAAGCAGGAACCTTAAGTGGGGATAGGGGAATTCAGAGGCGCTCTGGGAGTGAGGAAGACACGCCCAAGGGTGCCTGTGGCCTTCTCAAGGAAGAGTAGCAATTAAGTGTCTAAGCAATAGACTTATGTATCTTTTTAGTGACTTTCAGGGAACTCTCAGAGGGTTGCTAAGAAACCTTTTCCTGTTTCTCTCTCTGGTGCAAGATATTATAGGGTAGGTCCAGTGGTATCTCAATGGGATTATAATCTGAGGAGGTCAAGCCAGGCATCTTTAGGGGCCGGGCGGTGGTGGCGCACGCCTGCAATCCCAGCACTCTGGGAGGCAGAGGCAGGCGGATTTCTGAGTTTGAGGCCAGCCTGGTCTACAGAGTGAGTTCCAGGACAGCCAGGGCTACACAGAGAAACCCTGTCTTGAAAAAACCAAATCCAAAAAACAAAAAAAACAAAAAAAAAAAACAAAAACAAAACCAGGATTGCGTTCGGGGATTAGAGCATCTCCCTTTACCATAAAGGGGTTTTCTAGGGAGATTCTAAGAAAATCAAAGCTGTGCAGCTGGGAAGGGAGGAAGGAATTAAGGAATGTTGGCTGTGTTAAACTTCTTTTTAAAGACTGAAATTTTAATTACGTGTACGTGTCTGTGTGTAGGTGTGAGTGTTGGAACAGGAAGAAGCTAGAGGTATCCTAGCTCACGAAGCTGGGATTACAGGCACTTGAGAGCTCCCCAACAGGGGTGCTGTGAACTCTGGTCCCCTTCAAGGGCAGTATGAAGTCTTACTGCTGGGCCACGCCCACCAGACCCATGTTCTTTTTATCTGAGATAGGGTCTTACTGTGCAGTCCTGCTCACCTGGAACTCATGTAGACCACATTGCCTCTGCCTCCTGAACACTGGTGTGCTGGGATTCTTAACTAGGGGGAGTTTCACCCCGGGCTCCTTTCTTCTTCCACGGATCCCCGGTTTTCTCCTTCTATTCTGTCCCGTATTGACACTTAGCTTTAAGTTACCAGCCTCCAGAAACCCGAGACTGCATCCATACCACTTTTGTTGTTGTTGTTGTTGTTGTTGTTGTTGTTGTTGTTTTTTGGATGTGGTTTTTTCGAGACAGGGTTTCTCTGTATAGCCCTGGCTGGCCTGGAACTCATTCTGTAGACCAGGCTGGCTTCGAACTCAGAAATCCGCCTGCCTCTGCCTCCCAAGTGCTGGGATTACAAGCATGCGCCACCACGCCCAGCTATCCATACCACTTTTAAAGTCTTGGAGCTGAGAGATGGCTCAGCGCTAACCAATGCCTACCGCTTTAACAGTTGCCAGCCGGGACAGGCAGCACACAGTCCTCTGTAACTCTAATGCCGAAGCGGGTCCAAGGTCTCTGGCCTCGTGGTGAACGAAAACAAGAAAAAAAGGAAGGGCATGACTGCTCCTAGTAATGGTGGAGAGCATAGCCAGAGGCAGGAGAGTCCAGAGCGGACATGACCCTGAGCCACGTGAGGAGAGGGGGAAGGGCAAGGAAGAGGTGGGCCTTAGAGAGGAGCCAGGTGCAGCTGCCAAGAGGGTAAAGGGTTAAAAGGGGCGGGGGAGAAGGAGGGGTAACTAAATGGCTGGATTATATAGGGAAGAGCCCCTCCGGGGAAGGACATCCCAGTCCCTGGGCTGGAGAGTTGGTGTGTGTGTGTGTGTGTGTGTGTGTGTGTGTGTGTGTAAGGGCAGGGCATGTCAGCTATACCCTGTAACAACAAGTAGGGACTGAGGGATGTTGGGAGAAGCCGGCAGCCAAGTCCACCCTGATATATTTTGTTTTTGTTTTTGTTTTTCGAGACAGGGTTTCTCTGTATAGCCCTGACTTTCCTGGAAGTCACTCTGTAGACCAGGCTGGCCTCGAACTCAGAAATCCGCCTGCCTCTGCCTCCCAAGTGCTGGGATTACAGGCGTGCGCCACCACTGCCCGGCTCACCCTGATATGTTAAACAGACATCTCAGACATTGGTCTTTGGGTTTTGGGACTTACTATTTGGTACCTCCGCTCATGTGCACACTGTCACACACAGACAGGTCTTCTAGCCCTCTGGCAGGAGTTCACCTTTGTGTAGAGCCCACTCCAGTAGACGATGGCCCCTAGGTAAAGCGCCTTAGGAACTGCCTCTTCACAGCGCCCCTGCCCCGCCCCGTAGGACACACGGGGCACTTTTCCTTTTATGGGGAGAAGGCTGTGCGAGGCTGAGTCAGCCATTTGCAAGTTTGCCATCTTAGTTAACAGTCCCACAAGGTGAATCTCACCGAAGGATTAGGGACAAGGGAGACACTGGGGGACCGAACCCAGAAATGTTAAGTGGGCAAAAAGAAAAAAGGGAGGGAGAAAGCCAAGAGAGGTGCCAATTCAGGGCTAACGGAGGAGGGTAATCGGGACTCAGCCTTGCTGAGCTCTTAGAGAAACCATAGGGCACATTCCCCACGCACTAGGGAGAAAGGTCTTAAGTAAGTGTTGCTGACTGTGTTGGAATAGTGCTCGCTCAAGGACACTCATGTCCCAGTCTCCAGAGAAATGCATATGGCGTGTCACAGGGAAGAAAACTTTATGGTCCAGATGGAGTGAAAGGTATTGATCGGTTGTGTTTAAAATGGGGCAATTATCCTGAGTTATTGGGGTGGACCAGATTATAGGGATAACTTCAAATTTCCTTAAGATCATAAGAGATGTGGCACAGATCTGTAATCCCAACTACTCAGAAAGTTGAAGCAGGAGGATTGCATAAGCCATAGCAACTTGGAGAGGAAAGAGTTTACTTCCTCTTCCGGGTTATGGTCCATCAGGCTGAGAGTCAAGGCAGGCGCTGGAGGCAGGCGCTGATGCGAGACCAGGGAGGAGCCGCGCTTACTGGCTTGCTTACCTGCTCTTGCTCAGCCTGTTGTCTCCCCTCCCCCCTTTGGATTTTTTAATTGAAAATACTTTTTTTTTGTTTTTGTTTTTTTTTTTTTTTTACTCGAGACAGGGTTTCTCTGTGTAGTCCTGGTTGTCCTGGAACTCACTCTGTAGACCAGGCTGGCCTCTAACTCAGAAATCCGCCTGCCTCTGCCTCCCAAGTGCTGGGATTACAGGCGTGCGCCCCTTGAAAGTACTTTTTATACAATATATTCTGATCATAGTTTCCTCTCCCAGATTCTCTCCACCCATCCAACTCAGTGCTTTCTTTTCTTCTCCCTTTATAAAACAAACCGGCAAATAAACAAACCAGAATCTCTCTCTCTCTCTCTCTCTCTCTCTCTCTCTCTCTCTCTCATACACACACACACACATACACATACATGCACACACATACACAGATGCACATATACATACACATGTACACAACAGCACACACACATGCACACAACAGCACACACTCATACATAGATACATACATACACACACACACACACACATATATACACATATACACAACAGCACACACACACTCACACACATACAAATCTCACAAAAATACAAAATCAGAAACCATGATACATAAGCAAAAGATTGGTAAGGTTTAAAAAAGAAAAACCCAAGCAAAACAATATAAGACCACTTCCCAAACCTCCCCCCTCAAACCCCCAAACCATTGAGTTTGTCTGTGTTAGCCATCTTCTGCTGAGCCTGGGCCGCACCCGTTCCTGCCCTGTGAGACTCTGTGGGAGAAAACAGACTGTTTCTCTGCAGCGGTTATCGATTAGAGAGAGCTTCTTGGTTAGGGGTGGGAGCTCACGCTCATCTCGCCCTCATGGGGCCCCTGTCTGGCTCAGACCAGTGCAGGTCCTGTGTGTGCTGCCACAGTCTGTGAGTTCTTATGTGCTCTCACACCCTCCCTGCCTCCCCTTCCTCCTGTTCTGCATAGATAGCTCCCTTCGCCCTGTGGGGTTAGATAGGACAGGCTCTCCTTTGTCCCCCTAGAGCTCAGGGCCACCCTCTCATAGGTTTACGCTCACACTGTGACAAACAAATGATGACTCTTAGAAGCCAGGCACACCCAGAAGGGGGAGGGGGAGAGGGAGGGGGAGGGGGAGGGGGAGGGGGAGACGGAGACGGAGACGGAGACTGAGACAGAGACAGAGACAGAGACAGAGACAGAGACAGAGACAGAGACAGAGACAGAGACAGAGAGGTGTTAGGTGAAAGATGCAGGTATGTGGGTGCTTGTTTCAGACTGGCTATTGCCTGCTCTAAGAAATCCCTAAATATGCCGGGTGGTGGTGGCACACCCTTTTAATCCCAGCACTTGGGAGGCAGAGGCAGGCAGATTTCTGAGTTCGAGGCCAGCCTGGTTCAGAGTGAGTTCTAGGACAGCCAGGGCTACACAGAGAAACCCTGTCTTGAAAAACCAAAAAAAAAAAAAAAAAAAAAAAAAAAAAAAAGAAGGAAATCATTAAATAAAGATTGGCTCTAATCTGTCCCAGAGTTACCCACAGTTCATTGTTTTCCAAACAAAGGTGAAACTGTTTATTCATAGTCCTGGCTTCCTACTTTGAATCCTGAGGCTCCCTTTACCCTTTGCCCTAAGGTAGGCCATCTCCCTTGATTATCTTTGGCCACAGGCCACTAGTGATAAGAATTACAAAGTATCCATCCCGCCATTAAAGTGCGGTCCACGGCATTTACTCCCAGTCAGCGGGAGTGCTTGCTTTATGGTAGGGACAGGCTTGTAATCCAAGAGGCTGGAGCAGGATGATCGTGAGTTTGAGTCCAGACGGGGGCTGTATAGTGAGTTCCAGAGTAGCTTGCACACATAGTGAGATCCTGTCCCGGAACAAAAGAGAACAAAACCCAAAACAAGCCAAGCCCTCAAGGCAAACAAAAATGCAAGCTGAGGGTAAGGACGGTGACAGAAGAGGAAATAAGATTTATCCACAGTGCTCAGAGCACTCAGAGCCGGGAACACAGACAAGTCCTTTCCCTAGTGCCCTTCAGCCTTGACTTTTTTTTTTTTTTGGCTAGAGACTCTCCGAGCCTTGCGCCTTCCTCTGTTCTCCACAGCAACCCTGCAAGAAGTCTCAGAACGGTTTCCTTCCAGGACAGGGAGGTGTCCACCTCCTTGCAGGGTGATCCAAGTGACAGATGGGTGGGTGGGAGACAGGGTGTCTCACGTGTGCAGGAGCCTCCAGATCCCTTTCACCTGAGAGTGTGGGATTCACGCATAGGGTGGCTACTGCGCTCATGGTCTGGGCAAGATGCTGAGACCCTGGGGTGAGGGGGCTGATGAAATTCCCAGGAGAGCCCCAGGTAGTCATGCACCTCCCCTCCCCCAACTTTAGGCCACTGATGCCACATTAAAGCTCATTGCACAGTCTCCCCAAGCATCAGAGATTCCTGTTCTCCTCAAAATGCAGGTGACAAACACCAGAATTTATGGAAGTCAAGAACTGCTGGTGTCTCTTCCTATTTTGATCTGTTTGTTTGTTTGTTTGTTTGTTTATTTCAAGACAGGGTTTCTTGTTGTAGTTCAGGCTGTCCTGGAACTCACTTTGTAGACCAGGTTGGCCTCGAAGTCAGAAATCCTCCTGCTTCTGCCTCCCAAGTGCTGGGATTAAAGGTGTGCGCCACCAACGCCCGGCCCTATTTTGATCTTTAATTAAATTGATGTGTGTGTGTGTGTGTGTGTGTGTGTGTGCGCTGTGTGATAAAACTTTTCCTGGAAAGATGAAACACATTTGTCTTCTCATCTCAGATAAGGGACCCATGGCAGACCAAACCATCAAAGTCCAACTTGGTGAACCAATACGTTTTATTAGGTCAAAGACAACTGCCTCCCCGAAGCCCGCTCCACGATGAGGCGTGAGCCCGGCGCCTCAGTTGCTCTAAATCTCCTCCAGGCAGTTCTTTCTGAGAGTCTTTGCAGGTGGGCTCTGCTGCGGCTGGCAGGGACGGGCCTAATGAATCTGGTCAGTTTCAGGGAGTTCCTGAAGCTGCTTTTGTGCTGTTTACTTCACTTCTTAAGGAGTGCCCCCACCACCATCACCCCCCACCACCACCCCCCCGCACCCCCCCCCACACACTTTGCAAGATGGAATGTTTTCATCTAGAGGAGACTTACACAGCAGTGTGCGTGTATGGTGTATGTGCATATGTGTCTCATGTACATGCATGTGTGTATGTGTGTGTGTGGGGTGCTATGCTCATGCATAATTGCCAAAGGAGGCTCTTGAGTGTTGTGGTTTGGCACCCTGTCTTATTCCTTTAAGGCCGGGAGTCTCACTGGACTGGGATCTAGGATTATGGCCAGTCAACTCCATCAGTCTTCGAGTCTCTACCTTCTACAATGCCGGGGTTACAGATGCAAATGAAGCCATGCCTTTCTGTGGGTGCTGGGGATCTCAACGGAAGCTCTTGTCCTCACACAGCAAGCACCCTTCCCCACTGAGTCATTTCCTCTCGTGATATGGGGTTTCCTGTAGAGCAGGCTGCCCTCGAACTCACAATGCAGCTGGGGCTGACCTTGAACTTCCTGCCTCTACCTCCTGTGTGCTGGCATTACAGGTATGCCCCAATGTGGCCATGTGAGCTTTAATTTTAAGAATGGAAAATGCTAACACCTGGGCATTGATTATCGATCAGATGAATGGATAAAGAAAAGCGCTATGCAGACACACCGTGAAATCTGATGCACACCCTCACTCCCCCACCCCCGCAAGAGTCCAGTATTGTTATTTGTTTCAAGATGGCTCGAACAAAGGTTGTTGAGTGAGGTAAGTCAGGCACAGACAGACAAGTGTGGTCTGCTCCTGTTCATCTAGAGTCTAACACCCGGATCCCACAGGAGAGAGGAGAATCGGATTCCAGAGGCCAGGAAGGGTGGGAAACCCTGAATGCCAAATAGGGAAATAGAGTCAGGTGGGAAGACCGGCTTCTAGAGTTCTCTACTACCCTGTGACGTGGCACCGTGATTTATTAGGCATCTCAAAGCAAGCAGGGGATCTTTGCAAGTTCCCAGCACAAAGAAATACTAATTACCGCATTGGGTGGTTACACGATGAATACGTGTATCTAGTTAGCAGCTATCCACACTAAACATATGGAATTATGTGCCAGCTACAAGTAAAGCAGTATAGCCGAGTGCTTACGTTTAATGAGGTGATGGTTTTTGTATGGTTGCTAATGTAAGATCCGAAAGAAAAAACGGGGATACTCCTGCACCCCATGCCTCGGAAACCGGCACCCCGAAACACTCACGAGAGACAGACCTGATGCAATTTGCAAGAGGATTTTAATATCCAGAGCTCTGGGGGGTTACAACCTCCCTACGCAGGGTAAAAGAAGTAAGCCCAGTGCGGACTGGCTTGCCTTGCCTTTTATAGACTTATAACAGAACCCGCCTACCACAAGCTTCTAAGCCAATCAGTTCAAACCATCCGAACCCACGCTCTCTGAGAACCTACCAGCCTCTCACAGAGGCCGGAAGAACTAGTTAAGTCATTTCTGCTTACGTGGCCGCCACGCAGTGTCGCGCCCACCCTCCCCCCACTTGCGTTGGGGACCCAAGTGCCCCCCACGTGCCCAGGCACGGGGGATTCCTAGCTTACAACCTTATCCTTTCACTCCCAGAACTCTGTAATGCCGCTGTGCTGGTTTCTGGGAGATTAGGAACTTCATAAGAGAGGTTTGTCTTTATGCTTTTAAAATTGGAGCTATGACCTCCTGGGAAGGAAGTGTAGTCCGTCCTTTTTTCCCTACTCCCCTTCTTTCCTCTCCTTTCTTTTCTTCCTTCCTTCTTTCCTGCTTCTTCCTCCCCCTTTTCCTCCCTCTCTTCTTTCTTTCCTCTCTCTCCCTCTTCTTCTACAACAGAGTGATGTCTCTCCTTTCACGCCGTGCCCTGGCCCTGTCACCTAGCCTCACCTCAAACTCACCATCCACCTGCCTTGGCCTCTTGCTGCCTGGGACCACAAATGCAGGTCACTGTGCCTCGCTAAAGAAAATAGAAAAAGCCCAAGCCAGCAAGGGACATATTAATAACTTTGACAATATTACTAAAACTTCTGCGTGATAAAAAAAAAAAAAATCCACACAAAAAGACAAGCAACAGACTAGCAGTCGGTAGGGAAGCTGTCGCTGTGCTGTGGAGGAGTTAATCAGCAGAGAAACACTCTCCAGAATATGTGAAGAACTCTACAAAGCAATAAAAGAAAAAAGAATTGGAAACTAATAGCAAAAATATAAGTAGGGAGTTTACAGAAGAGGGCCGCTGAGTGGCTTGCAGGACAAGATTTTCAATCTCATCATAATCCAGAGGATGCAGATTAAAATAAGATGCCTAGCACCTTTGGAGGCCTGAAGAGGACACTGGGTGTCCTGCTCTCACTGACCCTGGAGCTATGGCGGCAAGAGTTTGGCGTTCCTCCATTGGAGCTCATTTTCCCCTTGATGTGCCGCCGGATGCTGCCTGGGGAACGAGAAGCTGTCCACGCCCTCTCACCCACGGGCAGCTTTTCCGGGTGGACGAACGCACAAACGAGTGTGTAATGTATATAAGCCTTAGAAATAAAATTCCACGTAAACCTTCAACTCTATCATCAAATGTTTCTAATTCCTTTTTCAATTAATTTAGCAATGGTTTTTATGTCTACTACTTTACTCTTTAATTTTCCATGGAAATTGTCAATTTTAACATGTTTTTTTCTATGTATCTCTTCTATTTTATCAGAAATATTTTCCATGTAAATCTGCAATTTTATCATAAAATGTTTTTTACTTCCTTTTTCAATAAAAGAACATGTTTTAAAAAAGAAAGGAAGGAAGGAAGGAAGAAAGAAAAAAGAAAGAACGAAAATTCCATCAGAAAGGGCCCTGCCTATAATCTCTGCACTTAGGAGGCTGAGACAGGCCTTGTCTCAAAAGAGAAAAAGGAAAAAGGAAGGAAGGAAGAGGAAAGGAGCACAGAGAGATGGAGGATGGGGACTCACTATTGCTGGTGTCTTATGCAGGTAGGGCAAGGCTTCTGGAGGCTGGGAGATATGGAAGCCCTGCGGCCTTCGGAAAGAAGCTGCCTATATTTTGATTTTAATCCTGTCTCTGTCACATGGTGTCTGTTACTATAGTGTATGTGTTTGTGTGTGTGTGTGTGTTTGCAAGCACAAGTGCGTGCAGATGCATATGTGTCTACAGGTGGGCATGCATGTGGAGTTTGGCAATCATTGACCGGCCAGCGAGCCCCAGGGGTCCACCTCTTTCCACCCTCCCTGTGCTGGGCCACCAGTTCTTAGTTTTTGCTGTCGTTTTTAGTGTGGGATCTGGGGCTTGAACTCCAGTCCTCGTGTGGTTTTGGAGTGAGTACTTCATGGGCTGACTATCATCTCCCTAGAGCTTCTTGGGCAGTGTTTCTGAGCAAGCGTTAACCTAGATATTCTTTTTGGACTTTTTGGGTTCCAGATGCCTGCCTAGATGCTGGATGCTCTAGTGAATAAAACTGCCTGGGACCTTTGCTGTCCTCTTTCTCTCCTCATAAAAAGCTACCTGGAACAGTCAGTCACCTTAAAGGTGATTGTGTGGGGTCACAGTTTCCGCCCCTGTTGGCTCAGCCCTGGTGCTTTGGGCAGTACATTGCTACAGGAGCACGGAGAGCAAGCTGCCTGACTCAAGGTATCTGGGAATGAGAGAGGGAGAGGGAAGGAGAGAAGGGGAAGGAGGGGGAGAGTGGGGAGGGGTTATAGTGTCTTCTTTGAGGACACTCCCCATGTGACACAGTCAGACACATCTAATCCACTCCCATCCACTGGCACCACTGACTGGGGACCAAGTCTTTAGCCTTTGGACTTAATTATCCAAACTGAACTAACCTTAGCCTGAGGGCACAGTCTCCTGCCCGGACTTTTTTGCTTTGTTTTGTTTTTGTTTTGTTTTTCGAGACAGGGTTTCTCTGTGTAGCTCCGGCTGTCCTGGAACTCACTCTGTAGACCAGGCTGGCCTCGAACTCAGAAATCCATATACCTCTGCCTTCCAGGTGCTTGGATTACAGGCGTGCACCACCACCACCACCACCACTACCACCGCCGCCTGGCATCCTGCCCCGACTTTTAAAGGTCAGTGGTGGTAGCTGTGCCTGCCTTTAATCCCAGCACTTAGAAGGCAGAGGCAGGAAGATCTCTGTGAGTTCAAGGCCAGCCTGGTCTACTGAGCAAGTTCCAGAACAGCCAAGGCGATACAGAGAAACCCTGTCTCAAAAAACCAAAAAACAAAATCCAAAAACTGAAAACAATAATGTGGGGTCCTACTGAACCCCACCTGTTGACTGACACTGGAGAGGGAGCCAGTGCTGGGGTAACCCCTCCGGGGGCGTTCTGGTGTACAGCCTGGGGACCTCTGCCCTTATGTGAGGCTACCTCCTCCCTGCACCCAACTGAAGGAGCTGGGCATCCCACCAAAGGATGCTGCAGGGGCCACAAATGAAATTCTCTTTAGATTCTTATGTGTTGCTCTTTCAGCAGGGCCATAGGGACAGCCCCATGCCATAGGACAGGGCCACGTCACCTAGGGACAGCCCTCGCTATGGTATTTGCTGCGCCGTGGTGTAAGGAGGAGCTCCAATTTGGATGGGATCTGATTGTTTCTTCTTGGGAGCCCAGGTCTCTTTGGCAGCCTTTGGGGTCACCCCTCAAGCTGCCTGCACTGGGCAGCATTTTATATACCTATATCCCACCCGTGACAGAGGCCAGCCTTTCTCAGAGGTCCCGAGCATCCAAGGAGAAGTGGGATACAGCCCAGTTCCTAAAGTGTGGGGGAGGGGTGAGGTGCTCTGGCCTGTTACAAAACATCCAGATTCCCTGCCTAAGCAAAAACAGCTATTGAGTTTTTATGGTGTGTGTGTGTGTTCACATGTGTGTGTGTGTTCACATGTGGGGATGTGCATGCACGGGGAGGCCAGAACACAGCCTTGAGAGTCACCCTCAGGGATGTCATCCTCCACCTTGGAGGGAGGGTCCCTCACGGGCCTTGGGCTCACTAATTGGTTAGATGGGCTGTCCATCAAGCTTCAGAGGTTTGTTTCTGCTTCGCTGGTGCTGGTGTGTGCCACCAAGTCCATCAGTTTTTCCCCATTAAATCCAGGAACAAGTTTATTTGTGCTCTAATTTTTTTTTTTTTTTTTTTTTGAGACAGAGTTTCTCTGTGTAGCCCTGGCTGTCCTGGAACTCACTCTGTAGACCAGGCTGGCCTTTAACTCAGAAATCCGCCTGCCTCTGCCTCCCAAGTGCTGGGATTACAGGCATGCGCCACCACCGCCCGGCTTAAGGATTTATTTATTTATTTATTTATTTATTACATATACAATTTTCTCCCTGCATGTATGTATGCAGGCCAGAAGAGGGCACCAGATCCCATTAGAGATGGCTGTGAGCCACCATGTGGTTGCTGGGAGTTGAACTCAGAACCTCTGGAAGAGCAGCCAGGGCTTTTACCCTCCCTCCAGCTCTATGTGCTGTAACATTTTTATCATCATTATTTTTATTCACTCACCTTATGTCCTGCTCACTGCCCCTCCTCCTAGTCATCCCATCCCACAATTCTTTCCTGTGTCCCCTCTCCCCTTCCCCTCTGAGAGGGTGGAGCCCCCGCTCCCCAGTGCCCATCATCTTTATGTGGAGTCAGGGACCAAACCCACACCTTATAGGCTCACACAGTGTGCTATTTACTTTAGTTTCCTTAGCTTGGCTTTTTTGTTTGTTTGTTTTTGTTTTTTTGAGACAGGGTTTCTCTGTATAGTCCTGGCTGTCCTGGAACTCACTCTGTAGATCAGGCTGGCCTCGAACTCAGAAATCCACCTGCCTTTGCCTCCCAAGTGCTGGGATTACAGGCGTGCGCCACCACGCCCGGCTTATTTTTTCTTTCTTCTGTCTGGACGGCTACCCAGGACCACAGTGCTACTGCTCCATCCTCATGTATCGCTCGCTTTTCGCTTTAAATTAGCCTTGGACACCATCTCCACCCCCTTTAGTTAGAAGCCACTGCTGAGCCTGGTCACCTCTGGAAACTGCCATCTATCTGACCCTCTATCACGTGTCCCAGCTGTTTATCTACGTCCTCTTAGGCTGTGGACCTTTCACGCCAACATCTTCGTCAAGATGAGCCCTTTAATAGCACGAAGCATATTTTCTAACGCGAGGCTATACAAATGCGTCGTTGAGAAACGTGGATGATGCGGTGTTTTGTCCTGGGGCGGCTGGAATGAACGATGCGCACGCGCGCGCGAGCAGCTATATCCGGGATGACAGCAGCTGTCAGAGACTAGAATTGGCGTGGTCCGGGGACATTTCTGTTCGTGAAGCTGTGCAGGGGAGGAAGGTGGGTCACCTTCATAGAAAGAAGGTCACTCAAGAAGCTCCCGCGGATGTATGACCTCATAAAAGAACAGTGTGAAAGGACAGCGGAGCCCAGGCACGCTCCCTCTCCCGGGAAACATGAGTGGGGTTACAGGAGCTGTATAAAAAGGCAGGGCATAGTGGGCGGGGTTTGAAATCCCAGCACTGGCCAGGATCCCTGGGCCCCACTGCCCATCCAGCCTACAGAACCTGGCAAGCTCTGGATGAAGGTGAGAGCCTGCCTCAAAAAAGGAAATTAGGTCGACAGTGTGGAATGACACCTGAAGTTGACCACTGGTCTCTACATGCAGATACACACAACATGCCAGCACACACACACATACATCTATCTACACCCATACCTGCAAGACACAGGGGATGGTTTCACAGACACCAGGACAAGAGTGAGGTTATAAACAGCACTAAGAGTTAGAGGAGTCGTGCCCTGACCAAGGGTCATCACTACTGCGACGTTATTTCAGAGGTGACTTGGAAGTGTTCACGTGCTACGAAGACCTAAGGCAACCCCCGCCTTTCAGGGGTCTCCTACAGATAACATCCCGTGGAATTTGAGACTTGGTTATTAAACGCGCTAGCTTGTCATTTGTGACATTTGGAGGGGTGATTTTCACTCTGGGGACTGCTGGTGTATTTCAAAGAGATTTACCTGCTTCTCCTTAAAGAGAGTCTTTGTATTATTTATTAATCAAGCTGAGCTCTGAATTATAATTTTCCTTTCAGTGCGTTTGGTGCAATTCTCACTGTGGCCAGCAGATGGCAGTATAACCCAGTGTTCTGAGTTAGGATTCGTGTTTTTGGAGGTTGGAGCAAAGCAGCCGCTCCTCAGCCTCAGTTCTGTGCATTCTCCCCAACCCCCACTCCCATAAACTGGTGTGTGTGTGTGTGTGTGTGTGTGTGTGTGTGTGTGTGTGTGTGTGTGTGTGTGTGTGTGTGTGTGTGTGTGTGTGTGTGTGATGTTAATAGCTGAACACCTTCAAGACATCAAACATAGAGGGTGTTCCAGGCATCTCTGTGGAAACCACTGCTGCATGCAACGACCTTGTGCGGCTGCGCTCTGATCTGAAAAGCTCAGCACTTTTTCTGAGCTGGTCTTGTTTCCATTCTTGTCGAAAGAGAGCCTAGTATGTGGATGTACAGACGAGATAAAATCACAGGCTAGGAAGGCATGCCTTGTGGAATGCCAGATACAGAGAAACAAATGAAAAAAGAAAGAGGGCAAACTTCACACTGGAACAGAAACACAGAAAAGCAAGGGTTTCTGGGAAATTCTGACTTGTTTACAGTTCTGAAGATTGAACCTAGGGCCTTGAGCATGCTGGTCTATATTCCCGGTCTTCTTTTTATGTGTTTGTTTGTTTGTTTTGTTTTGTTTTGTTTTGTTTTGTTTTGTTTTGTTTTGAGTCAGGGTTTCTCTGTGTAACCCTGGCTGTCCTGGAACTCACTCTGTAGACCAGGTTGGCCTCGAACTCAGAAATCCGCCTGCCTCTGCCTCCCAAGTGCTGGGATTACAGGCACGCGCCACCACCGCCCAGCTTCAGTCCTCTCTTTAAATTGTGTAGTCTAGCTTCAGACTCATTCTGTAGCCCAAGCAGGCCTTGACCTTGGACCTCACCCACCCCAGCCTCTAGAGCACCCAGGTCACAGACCTGCGTGCACCACGGGCTCAACTTCCGTGCCTGTATTATGATCCTAGAGCTCTAACATTAAAGGATTGTATAATGCCCCTAGCATACTGTTGCCATTATTTGGTGCAATCACCGTCTATTTCTATCTGCGGAAGAAGAATGTGCTGTTTGATGTCTTCACCAATCTCGCCACTTTCCAGAAATAAAAGAAGCATTCAAGCATTGCAACCTCTCCCCACAGCTGTGTGACCTTAGAGAGGGGCTCCAACCTCTTCATCTGGGCTGGCACCCAAGGGTTGGACTGATTGTAGTAGAACCGACTTGCTGAGTTCTTTGGTTGATATAACATGTGTGTGGCACAGAGTGGACACCTGGACACGGTGACTAATTGGTGACTGATTAGTGGTTAGACGGTTGGCCCTAACTATGACTTTAGGTACTGGAATAGGTCCCTTCCACGTCTCAGATCTGCAGTTCTGTGGGGTGCAGGGGGATGATAACATACACTGTTCTTTGGCGTTGTTGAGTTACTGCACTGAGCCCCCGGGTGGAAGATGCTCTTGTAGGTCTTTGGGTGCACTCTTTCCAGCACCAGCGACTGAATCAGGGCCACAAACGCCAGGCAAGTGCTCGGCCTCAGGGTAATCCCTAAGTAGCCAAGGATAGCCTCGAACTGCTGATCCCCCGTCACTACTCCTGCAGCAATTATAGGCATGTGTCCTGGTCATCGATCTATTGCTGGGAAGAGATTCCATGACCATGGAAATTCTTATAAAGGAAAGCATTAAACTAGGGCTGGCTTACATTCAGAGGAATGCAATGCATTCAATATTGTATGGAAAATATGTATGGAATACATTCAATATTGTCACAGAGGGAAGCATGGTAGCACGCAGCTGAGATTTCTATATCCAGATCAGAGAGAGAGAGAGAGAGAGAGAGAGAGAGAGAGAGAGAGAGAAGGGGAGGGGGAGAGAAGGGGAGGGGGAGAGAAGAAGGGGAGGGGAAGCACGAAGGAGAGAGAGACAGAGAGACTGAGAGAGAAAGAGACTGGGCCTGGTTTGAGCATTTGAAACTCACAGCCCACCTCCAGCGGGAGACACTTCCTCCAACAAGGCCACACCTCCCAACCCTTTCCAATAGTTCCCAGGCATCCAAGCATTCAAAGCTAGGAGCCTGTGAGGCCCATTTTGGTTCAAACCATCACACCATGCGAGACCAGGCTCAGTTTCTGCAGTGCTAGGGATTGAAGCCAGGGCTTCAGTCATGCTGGCCCCACTCGACCAGCTGAGCCACATCCCAAGTCTTCTGACCAAGTCAAAGTCAGTGGAATAGCACGCTACTTCAGTCTGGGCTCAGGGTGAAACAGCTGACCTTCCCCACTGGAGACTTTGGGATTAAGGTGTAAATGCTGATGTTTTTGGAGCTCATGGTGAAAAATAAATAAACAAGATCTTATGACATTGTGGTGACAATATGCTTATAAATCCTGCCATGTCTCCATTCAAGAGATTTATAATGTCTGTAAGCACCTTACAAACTCAGCAACTTTGTTTAAAGGAAATCAAATCTCTAACCAAAGGAAACAGAATTGGAGCTAAGGTTGCAGCTTTCAATCGTCTGGTAGCCGCGTTGAAAAGATGCAAATGATATTGAGCTTATAAATACTAAATAATGTCATTTCAACATGCAACCAGAGATTAAAAAAATCATTAAAAATATTTCTGAAATACGGTTTTTACTTAGGGTATGTTTTAGCTACTTTTCTCTTGCTGGGAAGAGACACCATGATCAAGGCAGCGTCTGAGAGAAAGCATGTAACTGTTGGCTTCTTACCCTTTCAGAGGGCGAGCCCGTGACCGTAGCGGCCCGGAGCAAGGCAGCAGGCAGGGATGAGGCTGGAGCAGTAGCTGAGAGCCGACGTCTGACCGACAGCAGGAAGCTGAGAGAGGGAGAGACGGGCCTGGCGTGGGTTTTGAAACCTCAAAGTCCATCCCCCGGCGACACACCTCCTCCAACAAGGCCACACCTCCTAATCCTTCCTAGACAGCCCACCTACTGGGAGATTAGATTAAATATACGAGGCGATGGGGCCCTTTCCATTCAAACCACCACAAGGTATAGCCCGGTCAGGACTGACCACTCTTGTTAAGGATTTGGTAGCCGCCTGTCTAGTGCTACTATATTGGACGGCGTGAGATCCGAGAGTCCGCAGCCCCAGACCTAGCCCAAAAAGTTACCCGAGAGTTACAGAGAAAATATGAGGAAGCATAACGTTGCTAAAGTGCAGTAAAATGGTTCATCTTTAAAAACATTTTTTTTTGTTTATTTGACTTTATGTGTGTGACTGTTTTGTCTGTGTTGTGTATGCGGTGCACGGCCATGCCAGGCACCCTCAGGGGCAGGTCCAGGCAGATGGTTGTGAGCTGCTGTGCAAGGCAACCAGTCTCATACTCGGCCAGCGACCCAGCTCTTCGGCCCCCCCTTTTTTTCTCTCTCTTTTTAAAAATTTATTTATTATATGTAAGCACACCGTAGCTGTCTTCAGACACACCAGAAGAGGGCGTCAGATCTCATTACGGATGCTTGTGAGCCACCATGCGGTTGCTGGGATTTGAACTCAGGACCTTTGGAAGAGCAGTCAGTGCTCTTAACCGCTGAGCCATCTCTCCAGTTCCCAGCCCCTTATTTTTAATTACGTGTGTGTATGTGTGTGTGTGGGGGGGGTCAGAAGAGGGTGTTGGATCCCCCGGAGGCGGAGGTGGAGATGGTTGTGAGTTGCCTGGTGAGGGCGCTGAGAACTGAACTTGGGCCCTTTCAAGATCAGAAAGCCCTGTTAACTGCTGAGTCATCATCACCCCACCCCACCCCCACCGACCCAAGATGGTTCATTTTGGCAGGTGGATTTATAGCAACCCGACAACACAAGCTAAAGTCATCAGAGGGAGGAGTCATCAATTGAGAAACGCCCCCATGAGAGTGGCCTGTAGGCAAGCCTGTAGGGCGTTGTCTTAATTAGCGACTGAAGGGAGAGGGCCCGTCCCATCCACGGTGGGCGGTGCAACCCCTGGGCTCGTGGTCCTGGGTTCTATCAGAAAACAGGCTGAACAAGCCAGCAACCGCCCCCCGCCCTCCCCCCATGGCCTCTACACCAGCTCCTGCCTCCAGGTTCCTGCCCTGGCTTTCTTCGCTGACAGACTGTGATGTGGACGCGTAAACCAAATAAACCCTTTCCTCCACAACTTGCTTTCTGGGTATGTTTCCTCACAGCAATAGGAACCCTGACGAAGACAACAGGCAGTTTGATAGCACTGAGAAGGACAAAGGAGATGAATAATGCCCGCCGCTGAGTGTACCCGCAACCAGAACCGATGCGATCAGCAGGGGTCTGACTTAATCAATGTATAGATTCAATTTAAAAAAAGGTTTATTTTATTTATTTATATTTCAAATATTATATTCCCCCTTCCTGGTCTCCCCTCCACACCCCATCCCACCCCATCCCTCCTCCCCTTTGGCTCTAAGAGGGTGCTCCCCCACCCATCCGCTTACTCCCCCCTCCCCCCTCTAGCATAGATTCACTTTTGGAATTCACTGTTGGGAAGCGGTGACTCCGAGGCTGGTTTGGTGTGCTAGAGAAAATGTGTCCTGTCAGGGGCCGCTGGCCCCCAGCTTCTTCCTATGGCTGGGCCATTCTGCTTCCGGTCCACCATGATGCGGACTTCTTAGCCACGCCCTTTGCACCACGACGGATGGAAACCTTTGCAGCTGTGCACAGGAAATCTTTCTTCCCCTGAGCTGTTCGGCAGGTATTTGTCACGGGGACAATAAAACTAGGCAACCCAGACAGAGTGTCAGAAGAGAGGGTGCCCGGGACAAGGCTTATTCAATTCAATACAAAAGGTATACAAAAGTATTAAAAAAAAAAAAAAAAAAAAAAAAAGAACACGAGGACCTGAATTTGGATTTCAGAACCCTAGTGACGAGTGGGTGTGGCCTCAGGTGTCCTGTTAACACCTACGGTGTTGGGGATGGAGACGGAAAGGTCACTGTGGCTTGCTGGCTGCTGGTCTATCTGAAATGCCAGCACCAGGTTGAGGGGAGGACCCTGTGGAATAAGGAATAAGGAGGAGAGTAATAGGGTAATAGGGGAAGACCTCCCTTCTGGCCTCCACGCACTACTGTACACACACACACACACACACACACACGCACGCACCACACACAGAAACACACAGCACTTTAAAAAGTACCCAAACATTTAAAACGTATTGCCTATTAAAAAAGAATTAAAGTTAAAACCCCGTCCCTGGGGGAAGATATCAAAAGCATCTGCCCCTCCCGAGTTCCCAGTAACAACCCGAGGCTCAGTCCCTGCACAGTTCACCCAGGGGAACCCGGAAGTTGATCAGGATTGCTTACAGGGCACTGGGTGGGGGTGGGATATGGGCAGGAACATGGGTGGCCTTAAGGCAGAAACACGGGAAGGTCTTTACCCAGCAGCGATGATGGCCGCTCAGACCAGGTCCCTCCCTTCTCATCTGTATCCTCCACAGGCCAAGCAGCCTCTGGCCCCTCCCCCCAGGCCGTGTTAATTAGGGAAGAATTGTGTACAGCTGGTTGGGAGGGGCGGTTACCCAGGTGAGGGTCCTATGATTTCCCCTCCGGTGACGAAGGCTCGTAGTTTGAAGGCCCGGCTGTGATGATCTTTTCCATGGGCCAGCAGGATGTCTGAAGGTGACTTTGGCTTAGAGGATAGTCCCGTACAATGGCGCTTTGTGAATCTCTCTCTGCGTCCTAGGCAGAGGAGGAGAGGCACTGCCGCGTGCCAGGAGCTGGTACTGTCCATCCGTTCCTTTGGATTCTTGCTCTACCATTGCTCTTATGTCTGGAGGGTAAGGCCGGAGTGCCCAGACTTTTAGCCACATTTTTATTTTGTTTGACATTGACCCGATGAACCCTCCTGGGCCACAAATGGCCCGAGGCCCGAGGGTCGGATACCTCTGCCAGCACGCTGAGCCTGATTTTAAATGTTTTTACATTTGCATGTCTGTGTGTATGTGTGTGCGCTCACACACCTGCCTGCATATTAACATCACCCCTCCCGTGTGGGGGCCAGAAGAGCATAACTGTGGGAGATGGATCTCTCCTTCCACTGTGTGCGTTTTGAGGATTAAGCTTAGATGATCAGGCTTGGTGCCAAGAGCCTTTACCCTCTGAGCCACCTCGCCAGCCCTTGAACCCATTTTTAAAAGGCCACAGATGCTGTGTCTTACCCGTAACTGGAGACAGTTTTAGATCCCAGTGTCAGCCCCATTTCTGGCATCCAGACACCCCGCTGTGGCTGCACCTGATCTCCAGGTTTCCCCTACCCGAGTCGCATTGTCTGACTAGCTCTCTTCCCCGCCACTGCACATGCAGATGTTATGCTTGGGGCAAACTGGAAACATTCTTTTCCTCCTGACTAGCTCTGACTGTCTTCCTCACACTTCTGTGAAATCATTTTACAACCTGTATATTAACCTATATGGTCCATCTTCGGCACTGAGTAATTTCACCTGAGCCCGAGGACCATCCTCTCAGCCGTGGTGACTGTTGACCCGTCGGCGAGGAGGAGGGACTCCCTGGGCCGATCAGTCCGCTCAGCGGTTTTCTAGACCGTCCAAGACGCTGCAGAACCCACTCAAAAGTGTGTTTTCTTTATCCCCGCCGAGGACTCCTCTCGATCCGAAATCTGTTAACAATGTAAAAGTTAAATCTGCCTCCAAGAGTACTGATCGGCCATCTCGTTTTGCTACGGTTCCAGTCAGGTACAAAGACAGCATCCTCGGGAGACCTTGGAGCAGCCGTTCGGAGGGATAGCAGCTTGAGTTACACGCACCAGCCTTTGGAGAGGTAACCTGGGAACTCCATGCTCTTGGAGGGCGGCAACCTGTTTTACATCAACATACATGTACAGCAGCTCAGAGCAGGAGTCTTGAGCCTGCTGTGTAGACCCAGTGGTCCAGTGGGAGCCGCAAGCATGTTTCCGCCAGCATTTCTCTTATCTTTTCCTGTTTGGACCTATTAGAAAACATGCATGTGTATTTGGTTGGTTGACATTTTCTAAGTCCCTTGTCTGGCCTTTGATGCTGCAGCAACTTTTAAGGCCAGGAGTGTTTGATGCCGTGGGCTGCTTTCTGCACGAAGAGCGTAGAGAGGTAGGCAGGGAAAGCTATTAGCGTGGGGCTAAGTGGCCTCGCCCCTCGTGTCTGGGCCTGTCTGGACCACGAGCCTGGCTTCCTCTGACCTCTTGCTCTTCCATTCTCGAGTCTGCTCTGGTTGGCATTTGCTCTCAGAAAAGCAGCTGGCTGCTGGGGCTGGAGAGACGGCTTGGGGCTCGCACTGCTTGCTGCGGGAGTTTGAGGACCTAGATTTGGTTCCCTAACACCCATGGAGAAGCTGGGCATGACAGTGTGTGTCTGTAACCCCAGAACTGAGAGGAACGTGGGGAGGCGGGGCTGTGGAGAGGACCGTGGGGAGGCGGGGCTGTGGAGAGGACCGTGGGGAGGCGGGGCTGTGGAGAGGAACGTGGGGAGGCGGGGCTGTGGAGAGGAACGTGGGGAGGCGGGGCTGTGGAGAGGAACGTGGGGAGGCGGGGCTGTGGAGAGGGACGTGGGGAGGCGGGGCTGTGGAGAGGGACGTGGGGAGGCGGGGCTGTGGAGAGGACCGTGGGGAGGCGGGGCTATGGAGACCGGTCTTACCATCACTCCAGCACTTGTGGGTCTGTCTTGTTTGGTTTTGTTTTTTGGAGACAGGGTTTCTATGTGTAGTCCTGGCTGTCCTGGAACTCACTCTGTAGACCAGGCTGGCCTCGAACTCAGAAATCCACCTGCCTCTGCCTCCCAATTGCTGGGATTAAAGGTGTGCGCCACCACCGCCCCGCCCAGTCTGTCTTTTCTATTCTAGCTGTTACTAGGTGTGAAGTGGGACCTCATTGTGTCTTCGATTTACATTTTTCTGCTAACTAATGATGCTAAGCTTCTGTTATGGACCATTGGCCATTTATATGTCTTTTTTGGAGAAATGATGATCTATTCAGGACCTCTGCCTATTTAAAAAATATTTTTTTGAGATTTTATTTTATGTGTATGAATTTTTTTGTTTTTTTGTTTTGTTTTGTTTTGTTTTTGCCTGTATGGATGTGTACCACATGCATGCAGCTCCAGTGGGGGCCAGAAGAGAGCATCAAACCCACTGGACCGGAGTGACAGACTTGTGGGAGCTCGGAACTGAACCCTGGTTCTCCTGAAGAGACGCTTCTTAAGTACTGAGGCATCCCTCCCTTTGCCTATTTGTCTTTTAATAATTGAGTTGAGTTCTTTCATGTATCCTGATCACTGGACTTATATGAGATACATGATTTCTAAATACATTTCCCTTTCTGTGGACATCTTTACACTTTTTGGGTAGCCTCATTTGAAGCACACAAAATTTGGGTTTGCTCAAACTCCTATTTCTATTATTGTTATCATCATCATCATCATCATCATCGCCAACAACAACAGCATCAACATCATTCTTCTTGTTAACTTGGGGGCGGTGTTTACGATTATTTTAAGGTATGTTATGTCTTTGAATGCCTTTACATTTTAAAGCTGAATTTTAACTATAAAATGGGTGTCTTTGCCTTCTGTGAAAATAACGTAAGCAAAAGGATCAAGGAACTGTGTGTGTGTGTGTGTGTGTGTGAGAGAGAGAGAGAGAGAGAGAGAGAGAGAGAGAGAGAAAGATCTAGCCCTGTGGCCTGTATGTGCTAGGTGAGTACTCTTGAGTAATCTGCTACTGAGCTACAATTCCAGTAGAAGGAAAATGATTTGAGGGGCAGGGAGGCGGGGGTGGGTGTGGGTGGGTGGGGTGCACTTTGAGCATCTATACAGTGAAAGCCCTGGGTCAGAGGTCAGCACTGAGGCAGCAGGTATCCTCATGACTTGGAGAAATGAAGCATGTATTTGAAAAGAATACGAACCTCAGACCTGAGCGGAGGTATAGAGGGGAGGGCGGCCCCTCTCACCCTCACGTGAACCACATGGTTCACGCCAGCCCTGAATTTCCCCAGTCCAACCTGGAGATGACGCTATCTGTTCTCCCTTTTCTCCTGCCCTCTGCCGGTTTTTGTGTTAATCCTTCTTCCTGGATCCCTGCTGTGGCCTCCCTTGTCATCTCTGTCCTCCTGTGCCCATGACAATGGACCTGGGTTGTCTATTCCTCCGGTGGTTGATAGACAGCAGGCGTCGAGTGCCGCGCCTTTCGATCGATACTGCTGGAGCTACCTGAACGCCATCTGCTGACTCGCTCTGAGCTTAAAGCCACTCCAACATTCTGGGACTCTTAAAAGCCCTATGTACATGCCAACTATCCTTTAATCTTAACCCTCTCTTGGTATTTCAAAGTCAAAACGAAACCCAAGCCACCCCTTTTAAGTCTCCCGGGCAAACAGTTTCAGATCAGGAGCCACTTGAGTCCCTTAAAAAAACGAATTAGAAAGTGAATTATAAAAATTAGAACTGGTTGTTTCTAGAGGACCAGTTTCAATCACATACTTGCAAGCAAAGAGGGCTGTTCAGTCGGAGGGAAATAATTGGCAGCCTCTGGCTTGCAAGCCTCAGGCACTCAGTTGACATTGAAGATACGATCTTAAGGATCAAAGCGGTTGCTGATTTCGGGTAGGGTGGACTGAAGGCGTCTACCTCTGAAGGCAGGAAGCCAGTTTTGTCTCTGATTCTGAGACCTTGCCTGAAGTATCTGATTTCTGGTAGAGAGGAGTGTGTGCCCTTGCTGCTACTTACAGATCCGACGCCGACCTGTTTGCTGTGGATGTGAATTGTCTTCCTCCGTTTGTCTCTTTCTACCTTTTTGTTTTCTAATGAAAGACAAAACTTACCATCGCACAGTACACAGTTCAGTAGTATTAGTACATTTTCCCTGTAGGGAACCTACCATCTTAGGGACCTCGGAGCTTCTGCCCTGGGATCCTAGCTGGCTGCCTGTAGTCAAACAGCAACCAATCAGGGCTACCCTCATGTGCACAGAAAGCATTGTGGTGGGGAGCCCAAACAAAAAGAGAATTGTTTCCCCCCCCCCCAAAAAAAAAATTATGGTTAGGTGGATTCTTCCGTTACTGCCTTTGCTCATATGCTCGCGTATCTCACTAAATAAACCTGTGTTTTAATATTCTGTTTGACACACGCATTCTTTCATTCCCTGCTGTGGGTGCCTGTTGACTGGAGGAGTGACTGATTCTGTTCTCAGAAAGTAGCAGGGAACAATGTTCTTCTAATGAGTTCCAGTCACAGACTAGAAACAAAATAATCCAACAAACTACAAAATGAAAATAATTAAATGCAGAGGATAGTTAGGCTGCCACGAGATGGGAGGAAAGAGGGAAAAGGACACTTACTGAGACATGCCAGGACTTCAGAGCGGTACAGTTATTATTTCTGTTACTAACTTATCCAGAGATAAAAAAAAAAAAAAGGAAATTCACCAGATGAAATGCCAGTTGTTGGCTGATCTGGAGAAACGGGCCATTTAGAAAGGATATTTTGTCATCTGGAAAATATTCTAAAAAAGGAATTTTGTGAGGAAAATTTAAATCACAAAATCTTGACTCTATAATCCCCAAAGACACACTGTGAAATTTAGAATCCTAGTATATGGCTAGGTGCAGGGATGAAGAATTCCTGACATGCCTTCAAAAATTCGAGAATAAAAAACCTCTAACTTAATTTCAAATGGCACCACATCGAGTTGAACAGGAAATGACCAATTTATGTCATTATTATCCAATTTATGTCAAATGGATCTCTGTAGGGCTCAGTCAGTACTAAAGGCACTGCCCCACGAGCCTCTCAGTGGAGCTTCTGGGAGTGCCCAGGGCAAGGCTTGGGGGAAACTCTTCCATCTCCTGACAGAGCCAAGAAGGTTACCAGGTGTGGATCAGGGCTCAGGGCTGGTAAATTTCAACTTGGGACTCTTGAAACTGACCAGACAGTAAAAATTCTCTGTGTGTGTGTGTGTGTGTGTGTGTGTGAGAGAGAGAGAGAGAGAGAGAAAGAGAGGGGGGGGGATCAATTTCATAGGGATTAAAGGCTGGGCCAATTTGTCCGGAGCAGCCTGGAGAGGCGGGAGTGCGGTTGGGGAGCACCAGAAATGGAATGACGGAAAGCTGAGACAGATTTTATTTGATTAATTATTGCTGTGTGTATGTGAGTCCATGATACGTGTATGCGGGCACAAACGCCGCAGCGCGTGTATGGAAGTCAAGGGCAGTTTGCGGAGTCATTTCTCTCCTTTCGCCTTTACAGGATGTCTAGGGATTGAATTTAGGTCACTAGGCTTCTGCGGCAAGCATCTTTCCAGGCTGAGACTGAAAGGATGAGGGCTGCAGGCTGGGAAGGTCCCTAGCGTCCTTTCCCGCCTCACCTCCTGCGGAGAAGCTGAGGCAAGGACGGACGCTGCTGGGTCATCAAGGTCACTACAGCAGATGCGCCGGCCCCATAACAGGAATTTCGTATGTGACGCTGTGCATAACCCTGGCGTGACGCTGTGTATAACCCTGGCGTGACCCTGTGCGTGGCGGCCATGTAAGGGGAAATGACTTAACTAGTTTATCCAGCTTCTAAAGGAAACTGATTGGTTCTCAGAGAGCACGGGCTCGGATAATTTAAATTGATTGGCTTGGAAGCTATGGAGTGGCTTGTGTTAGGTGGGCTTTGCTGTAAATCTATAAAAGCAGTCCTGTTTCTGCACCTGGTGTTCACTGTCATCTACCCCGCATGGGGAATGGCCATGACCCCAGAGCTCTGGAATAAAAATCCTCCTGCTATTTGCATCAAGACTGTTTCTCGTGAGTGAATGGGGTGCCGCTTTCCAAGGCGTGGGGCGCTGGGGTGCCCCCATTTTTCTTTTGGGTCTTACAAGACATCTAGCTGCCCCTAGGGAGAGGTTTGTAAAAGGAGAAAAGTAAACCAGTCGTGGCAAGTTTGGATGATCGGAGGTGAGATACAGCCAAGGGTTGGAGAAAACTAGTCCACCCACCTGTCCCCGAGAAAAGGTTTCAGTGCGACCAAGGGTAGATAAGATAATTCAAGGGCTGATCGCCAAAAACCAGAGGTAAAAAGATGCCGGAAAAGGTCAAAGGGTAATGGAAATGAAAGAGGATTATCATCCAAGGACTGTTTGAACCAGAGAAAGGGTCATATGGGAACCACCTGGAAGTGTCTATGGTGTGGGGTGGGGGAGGGGACGAGGAAGCCAGGGAGGGGAAGGGAGGGAAGGGAGGGGAGGGGAGGGGAGGGGAGAGGAAGCTGCACCAGCAGGGGCTGCCAGAGAGAAGGCAGGGAACCCGGGAGTGGCCAGATTGTGTGTGCGCGCAGCTTTCTGCTTGAAGAGTTCTGGGCCACCACAGAAGTTCCTAAACATGGCTTGCTGACTGGACTGAGGTGCACACAAGGAAGGCATCATCTTGGCCTGCTGGAGAGAGAACCCAGGAAGCCCTTCACCCTGTAATCGGTTTCCCATGCTGCTGGTTCCCTCTCCTCCGCTTCCTAAGTGTGTCTTCCTCTGAGAGTCTGAATGGCGACTTCCCCGGTGCCTGATTCCTTCCCAGAGTTCCTCTCTCTACTGGACCACCCTCCTGTTCTCTCCTGCCTTGCTATAGACCATTTAGCTCTTTATTGACAAGCGATGCTTTTACACAGATGCACAAGAGATTTTCCCAACACTGCCACCCCTGAACCACATCCTCTGTGTTGCATTCTGGGAGAAAAAGTCCTTCTGTCTTCTCTCTGTGTCTCTGTGTGTCTGTCCCTTTCAAAAATGTTTAGGTGGAAGCTGGGCGGTGGTGTCGCACGCCTTTAATCCCAGCACTTGGGAGGCAGAGGCAAGCGGATTTCTGAGTTCGAGGCCAGCCTGGTCTACAGAGTAAGTTCCAGGACAGCCAGAGCCACACAGAGAAACCTTGTCTCGAAAAACAAACAAACAAACAAAAAAAAAAGTTTAGGTGGAAATAAAGGGCCGGAGAGTCGGCTTAGCGGTACGTACTGCTTTTGCGGAGGGCACAGGTTTGATTTTTGCCCCTTTGGCAGCTCATAGCCACCCTTAACTCCAGCTCCAGGGTATCTTCCTCCCTCTTATGGTCCCCAAGAGCACCTGTTTTCACATGCTTGTTCCCACACACATACACATAAATTCACATGCCTTTAATCTCAGAGGCATGTGGATCTCTGTAAGTTTGAGGCTAGCTGGTCTATATTGCTAGTTCTAGGCAAGCCAGGGCTACCTACTAAGACTCTTTCTTTCTTTCTTTCTTTCTTTCTTTCTTTCTTTCTTTCTTTTTTTTAAGATTTACTTATTTATTATATGTAAGTACACTGTAGCTGTCTTCAGACACACCAGAGGAGGGAGTCAGATCTCTTTATGGATGGTTGTGAGCCACCATATTGTTGCTGGGATTTGAACTCCAGATCTTCAGAAGAGCAGTCAGTGCTCTTAACTGCTGAGTCATGGGAACTGGAGAGATGTCTCAGCAGGTAAGAGCACTGACTACTCTTCCAAAGGTCCTGAGTTCAAATCCCAGCAACCACATGGTGGCTCACAACCATCTGTAATGAGATCTGACCCCTTCTTCTGGGTGTCTGAAGACAACTATACTGTACTTACATATAATAATAAATAAATCAGCCGGGCGGTGGTGGCACACGCCTTTAATCCCAGCACTTGGGAGGCAGAGGCAGGCGGATTTCTGAGTTTGAGGCCAGCCTGGTCTACAGAGTGAGTTCCAGGACAGCCAGAGCTACACAGAGAAACCCTGTCTCGAAAAACCAAAAATAAAATTAAAAAAAAAAAAATAATAAAGCCGGGCGGTGGTGGCACATGCCTTTAATCCCAGCACTTGGGAGGCAGAGGCAGGCGGATTTCTGAGTTCGAGGCCAGCCTGGTCTACAGAGTGAGTTCCAGGACAGCCAGGGCTACACAGAGAAACCCTGCCTCGAAAAACCAAAATAAATAAATAAATAAATAAATAAATAAAATAAAATAAAATAAAATAAAATAAATAAATCATTAAAAAACTGCTGAGTCATCTCTCCAGCTCAAGACTCTTCCAAAAATAAATAGAAACTGGAGTGGACAGTGGGAACTGTGTGAGGGAACATGAGGGAGACGGGCAGGTGTCTGGTGGATGGGCCAGCAGCGTGAGCCAGCCCTCCCTGTGCCTCAGCTACTGTCATCTAAAAGCCCTGGGGCTAAGAGCTTGGTGGAACCCCACTTTCTGGTAGCTCTGCCTTCTTTTGATTCAACTCCCAGCTGGAATCCTAGAGTAAAACTCCTTTCCAAACTCACCCCCCTGTTTGAATTTCATTCTTCCAGTCATAAGACAAAGGAGGCTGAAGCCACTGGCTTGGTGTTGCTTTGGTGGTCCGTATTTGTCGAGAACCCTAGGTCCCTGAGACAGGAGTGAGAGCCCCCGTGAATCTCAAAGGCCACCTTGGCTGTGTGCCACCGAGCCTAGCTACCACCCCAGGGCTTTACTGCACACTTGGAGGTTTGAAATGACAGCAAGCAAACTATTTGTTCTGCTTCTCTCGCCCAGTCACTCTATGTGTACACACACACACACACACACACACACACACACACCAAGCTCATACACACACCCCAAACTCACCCCCAAACTTACACACATAAAATATATATGCAATACAACAAACTCATATGCATAAGACACATATACATACCAAACTCACACATACATAACTCACATACCCCAAACTCACATATACATGACACACACACCAAACTCACACACATAACACACTCATACATACTTCAAACTCATAAACACATACACCCCAAATTCACATACATACACATACACCCCAAATTCACACACATACACATACACCCCAAATTCACACATACCCCAAAACTCACACACATACACACACTCCAAACTCACACCCACATATATACATTCTCTCTAACACACACACACACACACACACACACACACACACAGAGGAGCCTTTTCCCTAAACACTGTGAGACTTAAGTACACATTTTTTCTGAGTTTGAACATTGTTTCTGTGCCTTAAGAACCAGAACCAGCCGGACACTGGTGGCGCACACCTTTAATCCCAGCACTTGGGGAGGCAGAGGCAGGCGGATTTCTGGGTTCGAGGCCAGCCTGGTCTACAGAGTGAGTTCCAGGACAGCCAGGGCTACACAGAGAAACCCTGTCTCAGGGAAAAAAAAAAAAAAAAGACCCAGAACCACTCTGAGAAAGTTAATATTTAGGCAGATAGTATTCAAGAGGTTGTCCTATTTAAATGTCAGCAACATCAGGCATATTTTTTTTTAAATCTTTTTCCTCTTTAAATAAGAATCCAATTATAGCTTACCTATTGTATTTGATTATTTTGTCTATTGAGAGTACATAAACTTTTTAAACTCAATTTCATCTTTGAAAAACCATTTTCCCCCTGCAGTGCTGGGCACGGGATGCTGGTGTCGTGGGCACACACGAGTTCTACCACTGATTTGTGTCCCTTACCCCTCTGCTGTTTTGGATGAGGAAGATGCTATTTCGCTGGGCTGACTTCTCCCGACTCACTGTCATCTCCAGAGGTGACATTTTACTTAAGTATTTTACTGTTATAGTTAAGGTATCTTTACATGTAAAGATTTGAAATGATAGCAAATAAAACTATATTTGCTCTGCATCTTTCTTCCAGTCACTTTATTCTCTCTCTCTCTCTCTCTCTCTCTCTCTCTCTCTCTCTCACACACACACACACACACACACACACACACACACACCAAGCTCATACACACATCTCAAACTCACACACACACACATCTCAAACACATACACACACACATACACACACACACATTTTGTACAAATTTGTACACACATGGCTGATGAAATGTCAGTAATTCCAAGCTCCGGGTACATGTCAGACAGTGTGGTGACAGTCACATTCATCTGCTAGTGCAGGAGACATCAGCGTTCATCTGTGTAGTCGCAGAGAGGCAGAGAGCCTGGCTAGGAGCCTCCCGAGCCTCCCAAGGAGACCCAGCTGGAATTCAACTGACTCCTGAGTCTTCTTTCTTCCTTCTAGTTTTCAGATGTGTCCTCAAGTCTGTGGGAACATACATTAGAGTCAAGTCATAACATGTAGTTAGTCAGAGAGTACTCAGATTCAGCGAATTCTTTTTTTTTTTTTTTTAAAGATTTATTTATTTCATGAATGTGTGTACACTGCCCCTGTCTTCAAACACCAGAAGAGGGCATCAGATCCCATTAGAGATGGTGGTGAGCCACCATGTGGTTGCTGGGAATTGAACTCAGGACCTCCGGAAGAGCAGTCAGTGCTCCTAACCGCTGAGCCATCTCTCCAGCCCTCAGCAAATTCTTTTATTTGCTAGATACTGAGCTCATTCCAAGCCTCGAAGGAAGAAACAACCAAAAAGTTGATTTTTGCCCTGCTTAATAAGCACCGAGGGCTATGGGGTTACTACACAGGAACCTCAGAATATCTGAGAGGATCACCTGCTCCAGGCTTGATGGGCAGCAGAGAGGCTTCCAAGAAGTGTTGCTTAAACACAGACCAAGTCCACATTTGCTGGACTGGATGGGTCAAGTCACAAGGGGAATAAAACTATTCACATGCTTCTTTCTGGCTTGAACTATAAAATGCCAGCAAGACCCTAGGCTACAAGAAAGGAAGGACAATTGTGGCTCCCATGCAGGAAGCCCAGAAGCTGTGCCGGGAGCATTTCCTTCTGTTTCTTCAGAATTATCTATCAGTATCTTAAAATATTTACTTTTATTATTTTAATTTGTGTATGTGTACATTTGTTTTTGGTTTTGTTTTGTTTGGTTTGGGTTTTTTTTCCGAGACTATTTCTCTGTGTAGCCCTGGCTGTCCTGGAACTCACTCTGTAGACCAGGCTGGCCTCTAACTCAGAAATCCTCCTGCCTCTGCCTCCCAAGTGCTGGGATTAAAGGCATGCACCACCGCCACCGCCGCCGCCTGGCAGTGTGTATGTACATTTGTATAAGAATATGTGCACATGAATGTGGGCTCCCACAGAGGCCAGAGGTATCAGTTCCTCCTGGAGCTGGAGTTACACCCAGTGTGGGTGCTGGGAACTGAAATCTGAGTTCTGTGAAAGAGCTGTGGGTACACTTAACTGCTGAGCCACCTCTCCAGCCTCAGATCTCAAATATTGTTTTTTATGCAAGATTTATTATTATTATTGTTGTTGTTGTTGTTGTTGTCATTGTTGTTGTTGCTGATGCTGTTGTTTGTGCAGAGTCCAGAAGAGGGCATCAGATGCTCTGGGGCTGGAGTTATAGGTCGTTGTGAGCAGCTCACTGTGGGAGTTGGGAATCAAACTTCAATCTGCCACAGGAACAGTGATCAAGAACACTCTTAGCCGGGCGTGGTGGCGCACACCTTTAATCCCAGCACTTGGGAGGCAGAGGCAGGCGGATTTCTGAGTTCGAGGCCAGCCAGGTCTACAGAGTGAGTTCTAGGACAGCCAGGGCTACATAGAGAAACCCTGTCTCAAAAAACCAAACCAACCAACCAAACAAACAAACAAAAATTGGGCTGCGGAGATGGCTCTGTCAGTAAGGTGCTTGCTAGGAAAGCATCAGAACTGAGCTTGGATCCTAGCTCCTGTGTAAAAAGCTATGAGTAGCGTTGTGCATGGCCACCTAGCCTGGGTGCTGGGAACTGAACTCTGGTTCTCTGTAAGAGCAGCCAACTCTCTTAATCACTGGACCATCTCTTCGTCTCCTGATCCTTAGTTCTATGTTGTTTGGGGGTGTATATGGCCTCAACGTGAACCAGAAAAAGGGTATAATTGTTGTTGTTATTGTTATTACTACTATTATAATTATTATTATTGATATTTTGAGACAAGATTTTGCTACATAGTCCTGGTTGCTTGGACTCTCTATGTAGACCTGGTTGTCCTTGAACTTGCAATGTTCCTCATTCTTTTGATCCCTTCTTGTTATTATTTGCCTCCTCTTTCTCCTTGCTGTTCTTCTTCTATTTTTTTTTTAAATGTAGGGATGCTTTGAGTATGTGCACGTCTGTGCATCACTTGTGAACCTGGTACTCTTGGAGGCCAGAAGAAGGCATCGTATCACCTAGAATAGCAGTTAGAGATGGTCGTGAGCCATCACACGGGTGCTGGGGACTGGACCTGGGCAAGCCGTCTACCTACCGAGGTATGCCCTCAGCCCTGCCTCTGACTCTTGAGTGCAGGGACTATAGGCATGAGCCACTATGCCCAGCTCTAAGGTTTTCTTTTCTCTTTAAAAGAGGGCCCCGGCTAGGAAAGAAGACATATACCAGCATGTTTGGCTTAGTGGGAGTTTTCGATAAGGACTGTTTATAAAAAAGACAAGTCTAATGTGATTATGAGGGTTAGCATATTATATTATCATGTTCAAATCTGAGTTGTTAAAAAAAAATTAGACTGAGCCGGGCGTGGTGGCGCATGCCTGTCATCCCAGCACTTGGGAGGCAGAGGCAGGCAGATTTCTGAGTTCGAGGCCAGCCTGGTCTACAGAGTGAGTTCCAGGACAGCCAGGACTACACAGCGAAACCCTGTCTCGGAAAAAAAAAAAAATTAGACTGATCTGTATCTTATTCTGAAAATCTGTGTAAAGGAAATACATACATAAACATGGAGGCTTCTCATGATCCCCACATCACATAGGAAGATGCTTTGTATCCTGTGAAGGGCACACATCAGACAAGTTGGAATTTGAGTCGTGCCTGGGCCGCTCATTGGCTCTGTGACTTTGGGGGAAATGATTCTATTTCTCCAAACCGTAGCGTAGATAGAGACAGGTGCCCACGTGACAGGCCTGCTGGAAGGTGGCCATCAGGGCAGGTAAGTCAGTGAAATGGGAACTCCCCACATGGGCCTGGAATTAGTTCCAAAATCTAAGATGGCCAAGATTCTAGGGCACTCACCCCAAGGGTAGGTGGGATGCCGCTGCCTCTTCCCACGGTTCCGGACACAAGGTGTGAACGGTGTGGGCCCACCCACCAACAAGATAGTCCCTATTGCTTTTTGGGAAAGACTGGCTTTCTCTACAGCCTTCCATGGGAAAATGAGTAGCACGTCAGCAACGGAAAGTGGAAACCCAGTGCCCAAAGTGAATGGTAGAGGGTGGAGAGACGGCTCAACCGGCTTACCAATTACCTAACACACGTAAGGCAAGCACTTTACCAGAGTTCAATTCCCAGAGCCCCGGTAAGACAGCTAGGTCAGTAGTGCGTGCTAATATTTAGTGTGCACTGACTTGGGCTGTGCTGTGAAGAGCCTGTGTCAGCAGGCCGAGAAACTTGTACTTAATTGTGTAGTCGGTAGGAATTCATTGGGGGCCTCGAGGAGAAGAGTGACACAGAATCGTTTATCTCAGGGGGGGGGGACGAAACAACTGCACCCCAGGCAAGCCTGTGCCCGGTGCCTGTGCCCTGGGATGCGAGCCATGCTTCTTACCCGGCAGTAAGAAGGCGGAGCCGGAGCCGAGAAAGGCTGGGGTGCAGAATAGGAGCGACCAGGATGGCCCAGGTGCGGAGAGTTTGGGGATTGCATCGGCCATTGTTCCAGGCTCTTTGGGATCTGAGCATGTGATAGGACAGACGTTTGCCTCTGCATTGCCGGCCCTGTTACTGTCGAGGCAAATATGGAAAGGAAAGTGGGTAACACACCCAGTGCGTGAGTGGGGCAAGCCTAGTATCCCGTGTTCAGCAGTGGCTCCTTACCTGATGTTTGGCCTCTTACAATCTCAGTTACCTGTGGTCAGCCGTGCTCTAAAAACATTGCATCGAAAATTCCAGAAGTAAGCTATTCTCTAAGTTCTAAGTAACCTTTATGTCCGTGTACTGCTCATGTGATTTTTGTTTGTGAGGCTTGAGTCCGGGGCGTCATGCTTGCTAAGTATATACATTATATTAAGCCATATCATTGCACCTATATGGCATATAACGGCATTAAAATTGTGTTTTTTATTAGTTATTATTATTCTCTTGCCGTGTCTACTTTAGCATAGGCACATATAAATAGAACAAAAATGTAACAAAAATATATGTAGTAAGGCCGGGCGGCGGTGGTGGCGCATGCCTGTAATCCCAGCACTTGGAAGGCAGAGGCAGGCAGATTTCTGAGTTCGAGGCCAGCCTGGTCTACAGAGTGAGTTCCAGGACAGCCAGGGCTACACAGGGAAACCTTGTCACAAAAAACAAAAAACAAAAAACAAAACAAAACAAAATGTATGTAGTATAGCGTTTGGCTCTGCCCATGGTTTCAGACATCATAGAACATGCCAGCACGGAACATGTTCTCCTGTGTGGGGAAAGGACTCCTGCATTCCAAGCCACCAAGGACTGTCATCCCTGGAGCCACCATGCACACCCTGCCAGGGCTGCTGGTAAAATTCACACCCGAGGAGAAGTCTGTTTGTTTCTTGCATGGAAAACCTTTGGTGCTGTGAGGTAATCCCCGCTTGTCAACCTTCTCTCCCAGAAAGAAGCTATTTGTCAAACTGTCCCACTGAAGCTGCAGCTCATTAGGTTTAATATTTTTTTTTCTGTGATGTACTGATTGAAGTGGGAAGAAGTAAAGTTATCCTTTTAGGAGCAGAGTTCTGCTTTGGGAAGAGTCCGTCAATATTAGGATGTAGCAGGAGGGAGGAGCTTTAGGGAGATTGAACTTGACAGTAACTATAGCAACAAGGAGACTAAGACTCTCGGGCAGAGCAACTGGAAGGTCCTTGGTGGTCTTGGGTGTAGGTAACAGGAGACAAGCATGGGAGACCAGAGGGTCAACTCTGTCCGTCTGTCCGTCCGTCCGTCCGTCCGTCTGTCCGTGATAGGAAGAGAAGAGATGAGCTGCTATCATTCCCGGGAATCAGGATTCTGTGTTGTTTTAGGAGTGGAGAGCTTAAGGACTGCCACAAGAGGGGGGAGAGTGAATCCATCAGGAAACCGAAGCGATAAGCAGAGGGGGAGGTGCCTGGCGGCGCAGATGCTGTGGTTAGGAGGAACCGCTGAAAGATAAACCCTGAGACTGATTAATGGGAAAGGGAGCAAAAGAGAAAGAAAAGGTGGGAGGAGGGAGAGGGAAGGAGGGAGGCAGGTGGGAAAGACTCCTGCGCTTGAGGAAGATGACGGCCCTGGGCTGCAGAGATGGTTCAGAGGGTAAAGTGCTTACTGTGCAAGCGCCTTGGACCTGAGTTTCGTTCCCTAGGACACCAGGGTAAAGTCACCTCACCAGGAATCCCAGCTCAGCCACAGATAGAGCCTCAGGCATGGGAGGCAGTGAGGTGGGAGTTCCCAGAGGCTCATGGGCCAGCTAGCCTGGTGTGTGCATCGGTGAACAAGAGATCCTGTCTCAAACAAGCTGGGCCTGACACCAATGTTATCCTCCGACCAACACACACACACACACACACACACACACACACACACACACACATTTAAAAAGAAGAAAGGGTAGGCCGGGCAGAGGTGGCGCACGCCTGCAATCCCAGCACTTGGGAGGCAGAGGCAGGAGGATTTCTGAGTTCAAGGCCAGCCTGGTCTACAGAGTGAGTTCCAGGATAGCCAGGGCTACACAGAGAAACCCTGTCTCAAAAGAAGAAGAAGAAGAAGAAGAAGAAGAAGAAGAAGAAGAAGAAGAAGAAGAAGAAGAAGAAAGGGCAGTGTCAGAACAATATTGGCACTGAGATGTGCATTGGACACTTTTTTTTCCCCGTGAATATTCAGATCTGAGTGTGAACAGTGATTTGGTAAAGTGGTGGTCAGGGAATCACCCACAGAGGCCTCAGTTTCTCCCGTGATCCTTTGGTGCCCTCACCGCCCCCCCCCCACCTCCTTGACCTTCTGTCTCATCTGGTCTGCTCATCCTGCCCTCTTGCTTATCTGCGCACACACAGCACTTTCAGATGCTCGTCAGGGATGGCAGTCTCAGCAGCAGGAGCTCGGAGACCCCAGGCCCGGCTGGAGCACCCCTATCGCCCCTTCAGCTCTCCAGGGCCAGGCTGCCAGCGTTCGGACGGTAACGGAGCGAAAAACAAACCTGAAGGTGAGTGTAGTTGAGAACAATTTTTAAAATCGTCTGTATTTTAGATACCCTTTGGTGGCTCTCAGCAATAAAATAGTTTCCAAAATTAACTAATGTGGGGGCACGGAGAGATGGCTCAGCTGTAAAGAGCTCTTGCTGCCCTTCCAGAGAACCAGAGCTTGGCTCCAAGTCCCTCATCACGTACTCAAAAACTCGGAACTCTCGGGGATCCGATACCCTCTACTGGATTTCATGGGCATCAGTGCACATGTACACACACACACACACACACACACACATCAAAGAAAATGAAAAGATAAATATTAAAACATTTTTACTAAAGTTAGCAAATGTGGTGATACATAAACATCATTTGTATGTGTACATATTAGGGGAAAAAAGGCTAATATGCCAAAATACAGATTTAATAGCTATTAATGGATTCAAACACTGTTTGGGGGGTCAGGAAGACAGCTCACTGCTTCACAGATTTTACAGTCTGCTGGAGTCGTCTGACAATAAGCTAACAGATGTACAGAATGACATCCTAGGACAGAAGTGTGACCAGAAAGAAGCCGTGAAGGTAAGGATTCTGGAGGAGTCACAGTTATTGACAGAAAACATAAATTCTTCTGGTCACTAGAACAAGAACCATGTGAAGCTGTGGTGTGTGTGTGTGTGTGTGTGTGTGTGTGTGTGTGTGTGTGTGTTGTGTGCTTAGTGACAATGAGAGGCTGTCTTACTCATTTTCATTTCCTACCTGGTTCTGTCTTGACAAAGGTCTCTTTGGACTGGTGCTAGCTGACCCATTGTACTTGGACTGTGATGTTTCTGGGGAGAAGGAAAGGCTGGTGAATTTGCCACTTTTTCTTTCCTTTGCTTAGCCATGAAGCAAAGTAGGTCTTTGTTTCATCCAGCAAGGATAAGGTCTCGCCTAGGGAGCCGGGATTGGTGGGGTCTGAATAACACCCTGGGAATGGCCACTCCCACCTAATTTCCATGTCTTGCTGTGGGTCTAACTCCACAAAGAACACCTTGGGATAGGCTTCTACCCCAAGGCTGCTGTGGTCCTGTTCAGGACTTGTCACGGGTGGAAGTGTCATACCTGCTCAGTGCCTCGGCATGAAGGAGGCACGTGGCTCTTGGAGTGGAGCTCTGGGGACACCTCATACCTATATGTGATTGGACTGGCAGCAGCTTCATGGGTAAACAGACAAGATGCTACTTTGGAATGTAGCACAGAGATCCGTGGCCTTGAAAGGATAAGGTTGCAAGCTAGGAATCCCCCGTGCCTGAGTCTTGGGTGACCCCAAAGGAGCAGAGGTTCAGTCCACTCTTTGTTGGCCTGGAAGTGTGCGCATGTCACACCCGCCTCCAGGGTCCTCTGGGAGTGTCCCTGGCGCCTTTTCCCATCTTGCCTCCGCAGAGCAGCTATGGCAAGGACAAGCGTGGCTGGGGGCTGGCAGAATCACCACGGGGGCTGTGGAGCTCCTGCCTGGGGGCACTTAGGTCCCCAACACATTGCCAGTGGGGGAGGGTGGGTGAGACCCTGTGTGTGGCGGCCACGTAAGCGGAAATGACTTAACTAGTTCTTCCGGCCTCTGTGGGAGGCTGATAGGTTCTCGGAGAGCGCGGGTTCAGATGGTTTGAACTGATTGCCTTAGAAGCTTGTGGTAGGCGGGTTCTGTTATAAGCCTATAAAAAGCCAATCCAAGTCTGCCCACGGGGCTCACTTCTTTTACCCTGCATGATAAGACTCTGACCCCCAGAGCTCTGGAAATTATAATCCCTCTTGCAAATCGCATCAAGACTGTTTCTTGTGTGTGATTGGGGTGCCGGCTTCCAAGGAGTGGGGTGCCCCCGTTTTTCTTTCCTGTCTTACAGCCTTTCAGTCACCTATGGGTCTGCGTCGGTAGGGAAATGACTCAAGATCTTGGTGTTAGCAGAAATGTTGGGGTCAGAGAGGAAAGTTGTGTCGTCCCTTGGGGTTCATACTGTTCTGCTCCTCTATAGAGTATGAACTGGGCTCACACAGGCTCAGGTCTGAGCGCGGAGTCCCTAGCGGTAGTGCTGTTTTGAAGCTGTGGGATCATCAGAACCACTCGCTTTGACCCTTCGAACTGTGGGCCAACACAAATCTCTTTTTCTTCAATTGCTAGTGTCAGGAACTCTGTCTCAGCGATGAGAACAGGGACTAACACAGTTGCACTTTTCAGGATGCAGATGCCAGGGACAATCCGTCTTCTGAGAATCTCGCCTCCGCCTAGGTCATGGCACAGTAGAAAACTCCACAGTCCGTAATTAGATCTAAGGATTGTGCTGATTACTTTTCTCACCGCTGTGATCAGACAAGAGGCAACTGAAGGGAAGAAAAGTTTCTTGTGGCTCACAGATTGGAGATATGACCGATCGTATGCAGGAAGGTAAGGTAGCAGAGATACAGGCTACAGGCAGCAGCCGGAAGTAGGGCGGGACTACAACGCTTCAAAGCCCGCCCTCAGTGACATACTTCCTCCAGCAAAGCTCCACCCACTAAAGCAGAGAGTCTCTACCAGTGGGCCGTGACCCCTTTGAGGGTCGGCTGACCCTTTCATAGGGGTTGCTTAAGGTCATGGGAAAATGCAGATATTTACATTAAAATTCATAACAGCAAGATTACAGCTACAAAGTAGCAACACAAATAGTTTTGTTTTTTTTTTTTGTTTGTTTTGTTTTGCTTGTAGGGTCACTACAACATGAAGAACTGTATTAGAGGGTCACAGCATTAGGAACCACTGCCTTAGAGGCTCTACAACCTTCCCAAACACCACCACCAGCTTAGAATCAAGGGTTCAAACACACAAGACTATGGGAGACGTCTCAAATTCATCGATGAAAATGTAAATTCTGTCCTATGAGGTGGAGCATAACCACACCTGGTCCAGTGCCCAGAGGGTCGGGAAAGCACACGACAGGTTGAGCTGTGCCCTGGGGACCATGTGCAAAAGGGGTTCTAACCTGGGAGGCAGGAGACACAGGAGGTGGCCCGATGTATGGTGCCACATGTGACACGCTGGTGCCACTGTCATTATACGCTCCACAGGCAGGGGTTTGCAGGGTTTTTCTCTTAAAGAGAGATTTTTCCCCCCTTAGGGTGCCATTAACTGAATTCGTTCTAGGCCTGATGTTTTCATAGAAAGACATCATTGTCTGCCTCTCGGTCATTCAGCAAATCCCATCCGACTGCTCCTCCGGCATGCCTTAGTCCATTTGCTGTTGCTATGACAGACTGTAGGAGACTAAAGACCAGAAGCCCTGGCAAGTACCTCCTGCCGCTTTTCCTCGCAAGTGGGTGGAAGAGACAAAACTCAAGGACCAGCCTGGCTTTATCACCATCTACGCTCAGGAACACTAATCCAGTTCCCAGAGATTAATTCCACAGGAATGACCTGGGACTCTCAGGGAAGCCGTTTTGTCCATTAATGATCCAGTCACTTCTTGAGAGTGTCACCACACTCCAGTCCCCACCCACTGGGGATTAAGTCTCCAACACAAGAACTTCTGCAGAACACATTCAAACCACACAGGGCTCTTTCTACCAAGTATTAGCTATTGTGGCTAAATCATAGAGTTATTGATGTGGTTCCGTAAAAGCCACGTAGTCATTGACAATCTGAGACTGGTACAGCATGGCTAGAGATCTATACTTTTTTTGTTTGTTTGTTTTTTTTTTTGTTGTTGTTGTTGTTGTTTTTCGAGTCAGGGTTTCTCTGTGTAGTTCCAGCTGTCCTGGAGCTCACTCTGTAGACCAGGCTGGCCCCGAACTCAGAAATCCGCCTGCCTCTGCCTCCCAAGTGCCGGGATTAAAGGCGTGCGCCACCACCGCCCGGCTAGAGATCTATACTTAAATATCAAGGTTTAATCATTTCTATGCATTAGTTTGCTGCTATAACAGAGTACAAACACAACAGTTAATAGGACCCATTAGACAATCCCTCCCTCTTCCCTCTTCCCCAGCCCTGGTGACCTCTGTTGCACATCCTATGAACCTGCCTGATCTAGTATCTTCTGTAAGTAGGAAACATAAAACACTTGTTCTCAGGGCTGGAGAGATGGCCCAGAGGTTAAAAGCACTGGTTGCTCTTACAGAGATCCTGAGTTCAATTCCCAGCAGCCACATGTTGGCTCACAACAATCTATAACGAGGTCGGGTTCCCTCTTCTGGGCTGCAGGCATCCACACAGGCAGAATGCTGTATACATAATAGATAAAAATTTAAAGAACAACAATATTTGTCCTCTTGTGTTTGCCTAGTTCATTTGGCACTTTGGGGGAGCCATTATTCTATCTTCTACAATCCACATGAAAAGCAACATCTGCCAGGTCAGAAACTGTGAGTCTATTGACATAGGCAGGAAGAGGCAAGCCCATTTGAAAGATAGACCTGCTTGTACAACTTTGCTCCAGAGCATGGCCCTGAAATCTACTTTTATTCAGCCAAGGTAAAACAGGACTGAGTTACTTCTCTATAAAATTCTGTAGTTAAATTGTCTGTCTTCACTTTTTTTCTTCTATGGAAAGAGATTTTTAAAAAAAGCAGATTCAGTTTGGGGTTTCCTTTGTCTATAGGATCAGAGGTTGCAAGAATAAAAGCCGTTTTAGGGCGTTTCAAGAGAATAGTAGCTTATACAATCCAGATGCATGAGCATTGTGTCTGGGTCTGTATCAGAGAGGAATGTAGTAAGCGTATTGAGATGAATGAGGCTATGTCCCCGAGAACCTGTGAGGTGGTTAGAGAAGTGCTTCATGTATGTGCTGACTTCAGTGGGCCCCATAGACTCACATATGTGAACGCTTGCTCCCTAGTCGGTGGAACTGTGGTAGGAAGGACTAGGGGGCGTGGCCTTGTTGGAAGAGGTGTGTCACAGGGAGCGAGGACCGGGGTTTCAAAAGCCCACTCCAGGCCTAGTTTCACTCCGTCTCCTTGCTGTTTGTGGATCAGATGTAAACTCTCAGCGACTGCTTCAGTGCCAAGCCTGTCTGCACCCTGCCATGCTTACCCACCAGGATGGTCATGGGCTCACCCATGTCTCCATCATGGTGTCTCTTCACAGCAATAGAGCTAAGGCACACATGCAAGCACTTTTCTTTTCAAAACCATGTTTATTATTTATTTGTTTGTGTTTATATGTGCATCTGTGTACATGCATGTACATGTGCACGTGGGTGCCCGTGGAGACCACAAGAGGCCATTGGATTTCATAGAGCTGGAGTTACAGGTGGTCGAGGGCCATCTGATGTGGGTGCTGACAACCAAACTCTGGTCCTCGCCCTTCTCACTGACAGGAGGCTGTGCTGCTTATCTGTCCCCACGAGGTATCACGGCACCGAAGGATTCCTGGAGCTAATACTTGTACTTGGAATGGAAAGGTGGTAAGCGGGAGAACATGTTACCTGCATTAGGATCAAAAGCTGGATTAGCATCAGGGGAGGGCCTCATATCTTCCGACTGACAGAGCCAAAGAACCTGACTCCGAGAAGACCAGAGACTTCCGACATTACCCAAAGCCTTAAAAACCAACGTGTGCGCATTCCACATAGTAATTTCACATCTAGAGACCTGGATCTGTCAATGCTGTTTGTCAGCATTATTTATAATTGTCAAAAAATAGCAACAATCCAGATGGCTTACAATTGGAGAATGGCCGGATAAACCCCAGCATAGGACATCATGCATCATTGTGAACATATCGAACATGTAGATGAATGGCTTTCTAATAACATTGGAAAGTAAACATGTCCAGGCAATGGCGATGCACACATTTAATCCCAGCGCTCTGAGGGCAGAGGCATGTGTGCCTTTGTGACTTTAAGCCCAGCCTGGTCTATATAGCAAGTTTTAGGACAGCCAGGGACGGGAATAGAGGGACTATGTAAAAAAATATGATAAATACAATAGAAGAACAACACACACACACACACACACACACACACACACACATACACACACACACACATTCCATTTTTGTTCCACTTCCCTAGTCTGTGTTTCTATCATGAAAGGCATTGAGTAAATGAAGGCGGGGGAAGTGTCATCTGTCCCACCATAAGCAGTGACCCGGTCTCCCTTTTCTTTCTGAGGTCATACCTTATGCACTTGAACTCTGAATCTTCTTGCCTGAGGCTCCCTGGCGCCGAGGTCACAGGCACACGCTGCCACACTTAAATTGATGTAGCGCCAGGCACTGCACCCAGGGCCTAATGCCCGATACTGAGCCCTCTGCCAACCGAGCTACAACCCGAGTCCCTCGGGATTCTTCATAATTAGAGTAGTATTTTGGGCACTGGGGGAAAGACCATAGATGTAAAGTATCTCTCTCATCACTGCAGGGCCGGATACCGAAGTGACTTGTCACTTGAGATGCTGGCCTTGAATTTGTCTTTCTAGGTGTTGTTCACCATCCTTCTCTTCTGTAAGTCTCTGACCCTTCCTTCTTTTCTTTACTATACTGTTTGGAAGGAAATAATTAAAACCATATTTAAGGAATGGGGGGGATCATTTCTCCTCTCTTTAATTGAAGGGTACCCTTCTATTGGAATTTTTTCTCATAGGTAGACTGAGGAAGGGACGTTTAGGAGAAAGACCTCAGGGGTCAGAGAACACTTTGAGCCTGTCATACCAAGGGTGAGCACTATCAGTATGACTATGACCCCTGTAGTTCACCATGGTCACTCAGCTAATGTAGAGTTTTTTGTACATTGATGCTACCCGCCCCCCCCAACCCCATTTTCTCCAATCCTAGGAAGTTGCTACATACACTCCACTCCATATTAAGGAAAGGGTTATCTCTTTGTCAGAATTATATTTATTTATCTATTTATCAATTTTATTTATTTATCAATCGTTTCTGGGGGATGGACCTCCTGGCCTCGTACATGTCACACAGATGCTCTCCCACTGAGCCAAACCCCCAGCTTGCCACGACTTTTTATTTTAACAGCTTTATTGAGGTCTAATGTATTCGCCACAAAATTTCGCTTGTTTTATGTGAACGGTTTGATGAGTTTTAGGAAATGTATATCGCCGAGCCTGAGGGAACAAGTCTTTGAGTTGACATCCAAAAGATGATAATGATTTAACTAAGCAAAGATGGTTTGAGGCAGCGGGGACAGTGGGAGCCCCCGTAGGGAGCATGGCACATTCTAGGGACATAGATTAATCCTGAATCACCAAGGGAAGGTATCTTATGTCAGTGTACTTCATTTATTATGCTTCCTATTTAATATTTAATGTTCTCCAAGGCATTTAAGGCAAATAGCATTTAATACCTAAATGTATAAACTCCAGTTAGGCGAAATACTCGTCTAGAACAACTCAGCCCCTGATAGCTTACCACAACTTTCACTATAATAACAAGTAAATATTAGGACAATAAAATGCAGATTCGTCCCTGAGGGGAAATAGGTTGTAATAAAATCTGCATCTTTGCAGGTCTTGTTTTGTGAGAATGTAAAGCATGTGTACTCTACTTTCTGATGAACTCTTTGGTTTCCTTCCCTCTGGGACAAATACACACTTAAACTGTGAGGATGCTGTGGTTTGAATCTGAAATATCTTCCATAGACTCAGGTTTGCAACATCTGGCTGGCTGCTTGTTTTCAAGGTTGCCGAGGCTTTGGAAGTGGGGGGTGGGGCTGGCAGGAGGAGGCCATTGGAGGTGAGATTTAACAGAGGTACCTGCCTCCTGTTCTAGCCACCGTCTGTTTTCTGGTCTGTCACGATGCAAAAAGACTCCGCCACATGCTTCCGCCAAAGCGAGCTCCTCCTTGTTGGCATGACTAGGTTCCGAGTGCATGCAAGGGTCAGGAGAGCTGACTTCTGAAGAAGCGCTGAGCCACTGAGCCGGGGGTCTTTCTGATAACACCTCAAGGCTTCCCCAAAAATAGCTGAATGAGATGTTCATCTGAGAAGAACTTTAGGTTTTAGCACTGACAACATTTTATTAGAATTGAAAACCCAGTGCCTTTATCTACTCATTCATTCATTCATTCACTCATTTGCTAGCTGGTCTTTGACAGGAGCTATAAAATCAGAAGGACTTGATCTGTCTCTTCCCGTGCATGTGGCTTTGGACAGGTGGACAAGCATCGTGAGCATTGTTACTCACATTTGAAACAAGCCTCTGATATTCATTCCACGAGGCGTTTGCAGAACAGGCTACAGTCTGCTCTCCATTCTCTCCGGTTGCTGGTTATCTACGACACCGTCGCCTTCACAGTGTGCTTCCAAGCCTGATACGGAGGCTGTGAACAGTTGGAGAGTGAGGGAAGGAAGGAAGACAAGAATGTGCAGACGCGAAAAATGCTGGTGGCTCATGAGGATCTGGGGTCCTCGTTTAGGAAGGAAGGACGGACAATGTATGGGGAAATGAACATCGGGGGATCTGGAAATGATTAGAGACATGCCAAGACTGATCAGGCTGTTCTGATACCAGTCTTCCTGTTTATTAGTTACGCCTAGCTCCCACCCACAGGGTCAGAGCCCTGCTGTGGCAGATACCCCTCACCCCCCACCTCCCCACTGATGACCTAATACAGCAAAATGCTCAGTAATACTTGAAGGTAGAGATGTCCCCGGGGGGGGAAAGGATTGGGCCTGGTCAGTTCTTTCAAGTTTAGTGGAATGGCTGTCAAAAAAGCGGGAGGGGGGATGGGCACACACTGGGGACCCGAGTGTGGCTGGACTGCCAATGTTGGGCGGTCTGACAGAAAGAAACACCACCAATACATAAACAGCAAACGCACAAACAAACATATGTGTAAATAAATACAATGAAAGCAGAAATGTCAACTGAAGAACTGAGCAAGAAAGACAAAGGCAAGGCCCCTCTCCATGCATATGTTCATATCTCTGTGAATATATGGAGGGATGTTGAGACAGCTTTTCAGAGAGTGTTTTTTTTTTTTTGTTTGTTTGTTTTTGTTTTTTTTCCCCCGAGACAGGGTTTCTCTGTATAGCCCTGGCTGTCCTGGAACTCACTTTGTAGACCAGGCTGTCCTGGAACTCAGAAATCCGTCTGCCTCTGCCTCCCAAGTGCTGGGATTACAGGCGTGCGCCACCACGCCCGGCCAGAGAGTGGTTTTAAAAAGCAGAAATAACTTTATTTCAAACAGAGAGGGAGGCATCAGTGGAGAAATTAAGTTAGCTGGGAGCTGGGAGCTGGGAGCTGGGGCGGGGCGCAGAAGGTTGGGAACATACCCACGTGGGTAAATTCTGGATGCCGAAAGCTGCTGTCAGCTGATTGGTTGGTTGTTTAATGGAGGGGAGCGTCGTGGAACCCAGAACAAATGAGGAGAGGTCAGAGGGCAACTCGAGATGGTCGGTTCTCGCCTTGCCCCATGTGGGTTCTGGGAATTGAACTTGGGTTGTCAGGCATGGTGACAGAGACTTTGACCCACAATGCCGTCTTCCTGCCTCCATTCTCTGCTGTCTTAAGAATAGCTCCGTGGCTCACCTGGTACTTGTGCTGGCTACAGCCATGAGTGACAGTGTAATGCCACAGCTTTGGTCTACGGACGTCCGTTATGATTTGGGTATGTCCCCCGTCCTGTCCCCACCCCCACCCCACCCTCCTGCAAGGGTTCATATGGTGAGGCCTGGTGCTTCGTGTGGTAAAGTTCAGTCGGGATAGAACCTGTCAGAGATGAAGGCCAGCGAGCAGGGCGTCACAGGGCTGTGTTGCTCTTTGGAGGGATGAATATTGGTTTCTGGGATGGGTTCCTGCCCGAGCGAATTGTTCTCTAAGGAACAAGCTGGGTTTTGAGAGCTCTCTGGCATCCTGCCTACCTCTCGAGTCTCTCCTCGTACATGAGCCCCCAGGTTGCTACTATGTTTCCAACCCAGTTCCCCGGTAAAAGAAAGCTCAACTCAGCGGTTAACAAAACAAGCTACAAGCCTAGACTGGGCAGGCCTCCCACTCCACTACTCTGTTTCAATCTATTTTATCCCATACAACTTGCAGTTTCTCTAGGCCCTGAGCTTCTCTCCCTGCCGCCTCTCCGGTTCTCTTTAACCGTTTCTCTCTCCCTGTTTCTTCTCTTCTTCTCTTCTTTCTCTCTTCTTTTCCTCCCGTTGCTCCTCCTCCTCCTGTTTTATACCCCATAGCTCCTCCCCTAGACTCTCTGCTCCTCCCACTTTCCTCCTGCCCAATCATTGGCTCAAGCCTTTATTTGAAAAGTTAAGGTGGGGAGACGGTTCACAAGGCAACTCCTCATCTGCAGCCCCTCTGAGGAGTGGAATTAACATCAAAGTATGAGCCCTGGGCTATCCACAACACCCCCATTGTGAAGCCACATTGTGATGTAACCAGAGGCTCTCACCAGAGCTGAGCAGATGGGGCGGGGTGATCTTGAACCTTTAGATTCCCAAACCGTGAGTTAGACAAACTTGTCTCTGTAAGTGCTCAGGTTTTTCATAGTAGCATCTGAAGATGGAAAACGCACCTGCCTAGTGCGCGGCATTTTGACATGGTCACTTGATCATGCGTAGCCTCTAAACACATGTTCATGGTACCTGGAATTTTTGACCTGGGCTGAAGCTTAGTGGTAGAGCACTTTTACTATTTATTGCATGCGAAGCCGTAAGTTCGATCTCCTTTATCGTCCCTGCCCTTATGCACATTGACACGGAAGGGAACTGAAAGATGGTTCACTTGGTTTTGCTCTCATCCATATATGAAAAAGCAAGTCAGCTCAAAGCCTCGAGGAAGAGGACTGCTCTGGTCTGAGCTGCAACACCACACCGCAGCCTCCCGAAGCAGGTTTGTTCCTCTGAGCAAACCGACGGTCACCCGTAGTGGGAGGCAGGAGAGCAGAACTTCACGCATTTCCCTGGGGCAGCGTCCACTAGGCCCAGAGCTTCGACTCTGTCAGGAACTGCAGACCACACTCCGGGACTCAGGCCTTATCTGGGTGTGATCAGAAGGCACCTGGGGGCAGATTCTGATCCCGACACCAAGACAAGCTTATACAGCAAATGTTAATCAGCAACTTATAACCACCACAGTTTCCTAGTCACCTTCGCACAACTGCAGTCTCTAGCAGCTGGACCACACCCTTCTGTCCACTTACCTCAACGTATTGCTTCCTGCAAGCAGAAGCCTGACTTCTTTTTCTTTTAAAGATTTATTCATTGATTTTATGGAAGTACACTGTAGCTGTGTCTTCAGACACTCCAGAAGAGGGATACAGATCTCATTATGGATGGTTGGGAGCCACCACGTGGTTGCTAGGATTCGAACTCAGGACCTTTGGAAGAGCAGTTGATGCTCTTAACCACTGAACCATCTCTCCAGCCCCCCCACCCCGACTTCTTTTAAGATAATTTATTTGTGTGTGTGTGTGTGTCTGTGTCTGTGTGTCTGCCTGTGTCTGTCTCTCTCTCTCTGTGTTGTGTGTCTGTATACACATACAAGTATGCAGGTGCCTGTTAGAACCAAACTGGCCTCTGTAGGAGCAGCAAGTCCTCTTTACTGTCAAGCTCCCTCTTCAGTCCCCTAAGTCTCTGCACACTTCTCATGTGTGTACCCGTGTATGTGCGTGCATTCATGTGTTGGTTGGAGGTCAATCTTGGGTGTTCTTCCCTGGGAGTCCTCTCCCATTTTTCTTTGGGATAGGGCCTCGCACTGGCATCTAAGACTTTCAGCTCAGGCTGGGCTGGCTGGCCAGTGAACAGCAGGGATCCGCCTGTCTCTGCCTTTTCCTGATCTCTGCTTTTTGTGAAGCTCTTCTCACGAAATGTCTTAACATCCTGTGTGCTTCCTTGAGAGAGTCAGCTTAATCCACAGGTCCCGTTGGCCGAATACATGGAGGGAGAAACGTCGTGCTTTCGCTGTGGGTGGAACATGGAAACTAAACACTGCCTTCTCCTTGAATTGCTTTGACAATTGAGCTTCCCAACAGCAAACGAGCTAGCTCTCTCTACTGTTAAAACACCAGGGCTAGCGAGATGGCTCAGCCAGCCAGTAAGCATGCCCGCTGCCATGCTCAAGGGCCCGGGTTCAATCCCCTGACCAACAAGGTGGGAAAAGGAAAGAGAATCGACTCCTTCACGTTGTCCTGTGACTTACACACAAATGCATGATAATTGTCCTGTGACTTACATACAAATGCATGATCGTGTGTGTGAGGCTATGCACACACACACAGACACAGACACACTTGTGCATCTGTGTGCACACACACAAGTAAATACAAATCTGGATTTCCAGACTTGATCTTTTGCCATCAGGATGGATTTGCTATCAGTGATTATTCAACTTGTCAGTGCTGTGGTAACTCACCTCAGAGATGCCGTGTGTGTGTGTGTGTGTGTGTGTGTGTGTGTTTCTTGTGTCCTGATAACACCATGTGCAGTTAGCAGGAATACAGCCTGGGGCTTGGAAGCTGAAAGGTAACCTGACTAATCCCCGGTGCAGTCATTTCAAGCCCAGTCCCCACTGGTTACAATGACCCAGCAGCCTGACACAGGAAAGCTTTTCAAGGGGGCTTTCCAGGATATAGGATAAGTCTGGCAAGCAAGAATGTGCTAGAAGATAGGATACAAACCTGCCAAACCGGTTTGTATTCCACAGGCAGTTACTTCAGCGACATTGTGGGCAAATACCAATCGGTTGCTCAAACAACTCTTATTCTGTTTGGTTTTCCTTTAACTTGAGCTGGGCTTTCACTTTTCTTCTCTTTTTAATCCTTTTCCCCCACCTGGTTCTTAGATATGCTTGGGCCAGCCTGTTTATCTGAAAGCTTTGGAAGGTGCACTCTCTCCCTGCCCCTCCCCCACCCCACTCCACTCCCACCATTGCTCTGCCCCTCCCCGCTCTCCCCCCCCCCCAGTTTGATTGCATCTTTTCTTGGTAATGGTGTTTTGACTTGTCTTTTGTACGGCGCTAAGTCACAAGGTGACAAGAATATTCTCTCCTTGTTTTATCAGGTGCCTTTGTTGCTCCCAAACTGTGTTGTAACTCCTGTGCCTTTTTGGAGTTGGGTCCTAGTTGGGAAAGGGGTGGATATTCAAGGAGAGATTGGACGCCATGTTGGTTCAATTGGTCTTTAAAAGAAATAAGCCAACATGGTTCACCTGCTGGAGCTCAGGGCCGGGGAACCGAATCCCAAGAGACCAATCAGTTGCAATTAAGGAGTTTAACAGTCTTGAGCACATAAAATGTAAAAGTCTTGTTGTGGATAGCCTTGGGCTTGTATTTTGATGCTAATTCCGCTCCTCAGAGAAGCTCATGGCTTAGAGAAACTGCAAGTTATATGAGATAATATAGATGGGAATAGAGGCGTGTAGAGGGAGATCTGCCCAATCTAGGCTTATAGCTTGTATTGTTACGGATTGAGTTGAGATTTTTTTTACCAGGTCATCAGGTTGGAAACAAAGTAAGCAACAAAGTCTGGCCACGTGGTTCAGCAGCCTGAGAACAGACCAGGAGCTCCAGAATCGCAGAGCTGTGTCTTTTGGGCCAATGTCAAGGTGACTGTCGGAAAAATGGCTGTTTGTCCAGGGGGTCTTACTGGTAGTTCAGCGCAGGGTCTTTGCTTTGCATGGAGTGGAGCTGCTCAATATAACATGGTAAGCATCGTTTGGAGTGACTCCACACCTAAGCGAAGATGCTGGTTAACCCAGGCCAACCCAACCAAAGCCGATAGATCTACTACAGGTCTGCACCTCCTTGCCTCTAACCTGCTCTCTAGGTGGCAAGGAGACCTCTGTGCTTCTGAGGAGAAGCCGGCCTCCAGGCTGGACCCTCTTCCTATACTGGGTACCACAGAAGAGCTACACTCTGGACTTTAAGTCTCTATGTTCCTGAGGCGGCGGCTTCTTCTTCTTCTTCTTCTTCTTCTTCTTCTTCTTCTTCTTCTTCTTCTTCTTCTTCTTCTTCTTCTTCTTCTTTTGGTTTTTCGAGACAGGGTTTCTCTATGTGGCCCTGGCTGTCCTGGAACTCACTCATAGACCAGGCTGGCCTCGAACTCAGAAATCCACCTGCCTCTGCCTCCCAAGTGCTGGGATTACAGGCATGTGCCACCACCACCCAGCTTCCTGAGGCTTCTTGATGTCCAGACAATAACAGGGCGAGGCAAGGGCAGGTATTGCAGAGGGGGATGGGTAGGTAGTCAGGGAGAAGATAGAAATCCAGAGAGAGGAGAGGACTTTGGTAGTACATAGACTAAGCTGAACCTATTTCTTACAGGCTCGGCGCTGGACCTGGACTGTGGTATGTAGCTAACATCTCTCCCCACTACATATTCATGTCTCCCCGGCCTCTTTTAACATATATTATTTTAAATTTATTCTTTGAGAATTTTACCCATGCATAGAATGTATTTCAATCCTATTATGCCCACTGTCCTTCTCTAGCGCCTTTCAGACCTCCTCCCCACATGCCCCTTTAATTGTATTTATTCTCTCTCTTTCCAAATAACTCACTGGGTCCAATTAGGACTGCCCATATACACATGCACTGGAGCACGGTCAGCCTACTGTGTGGCGAGTGGAACGGTGCCACCAGACAGAAAACCTGGTACGGTAGAGCAGATAGGGAACCATCCCCGGCAGTTCTCATAGTTGAGAACGGTAGGCGTTTGAATCTGCTCCTGACCAGATTCCTGTCCTGGAGCACAAAAGCATGACCTCCCACTAAGAATAGAACCATGATAACTGGTCACATAGAACTCGGAGTTCTCCATGCTAATGAGGCATCTAGATGGGCCCTGGGTCAGTTGTACGCATCCCTTTCTCCCATGCATAAACGCTTTAGACTAGCTAGGACAGTCTCCTTCCTCAAGGACCATGGGGGGGGGGGAGCCAAGCCTAAGTTCCCCACAGAAGGCTCCTCCTCACACTTGACACTTACCCTAAGCTAAGTGGGAATCCTCCCCAGGAAGGAAGAGCCCCTGCCCCCCTGGGAACTCTTCAGGGGTTCCCAGCAGTGCCTGGGTGCTTAGAAGTTTGAGAACCACGGCCTCTGCTCCAGCCCATGTCGTTTCTCATCCAGAGGAACACGGGCTGGGGCCCCTATTTTACAATGTAGTGTGTCAGCACTTCAACCGGGAGACTGGAACATAGCCTAGCACCTCTGCGTTCGGCCTCCCCAGTAGTGTCCTGACACCCCAGCAACAAAGTGAAAAGCAGAACCACAACTTCCCAGGGACCACACCCCTAAGGAAACCTGACAGTCTCCCCTAGCAGTCACCAACTGTCAACAACTCCTCAGCGAGGGGTGGGAGCGTGTGTGTCCAATGCCATCCGTGGTGACTGGCTTGATCCTGCACAGATCTTAGACAGACATCAAAGTTGCCATGTCTAGTCATGTCTGGAAGACCAGATATTCCCTGATCTCTGGCTCTTATAGCCTTTGTTCTTCTCTTCCATGATACGCACCCCTCCCCTGCCCCCAGCCTTGGGTAAAGAAGGTGCAATTAGGAGTTCCACTTAGGGCTGCGCCTCCACTGACGCTTGCTCTGTGCACTTTGATGGGGTGTGAGGCTCCTCATCAACAACCATCCACTGCACGAGTGCTCTTACTTTTTAAGATAAGTAGCTTCATGTCCTCTGTTAAGGATAGGGCTACGCTCAGCTCTCGGGGGTTTTAAGCCTCACAGGAGAGAGTGTATAAAGCACTCTCTGTCACCCAGTCACCCGCTACTTCATGATTCCAGTGCTGAGGGGAAGCCAGAAGGACACTTAAACCCCAGACTGAATGGTTGGGACAGTTGGTTATGGTGATGGAGACAGTTCCACGTTGCCAACAGGAGCCTGAGACATTCCCTCAATCTCTAGGTCCCTCCGGCTGGCTTAGAACTCACTATGTAGACCAGGCTGGCTTTGAACTCAGAGATGCTGCCTTTGCCCCATGTGCTAGCATTAAAGGCATGTGTGCCGCCATGCATGGCTTAGATCCCTGATTTCACCTGCAAAGAATTTCACAATGAACCAGAGTGAAGCAGAGTCAGTTCATTTAGAAAATAAGCTCAGGGATAGAATAAGGAACACCTGAGAGACTGAGCTTGTGTGTGTGTATGTGTGTGTGTGTGTGTGCTCTCTTCTAAAAGGAGAATTGTGATCTAGTGCCCTAGTAGTGACTGTATAGAGGATTTTAGAAGGTTCTGGAATTTCATTGTGTGGTGGATTTCTAAGGGTCACATGACTCATAACCTAACACTTTCCCCCCCCACCCCCCCAGCTCTCTAGACCATTCCCATCCTCAAGAGTGATTTTCTTTTCTTAATAAACTGTCTTGTCTCTATTCCTGTTTCTAATTCTGTGTCCCTGGTCCAGTTCTTTGCTGTAGAACACAAGAACCTCGATACTTCAGCAGGGGCTTGGTACTAAGATCTGAAAATAAATAGTATCATTTCTGCTCAGTTAAAATGTAAATTTACATCAAGGAAAATATCCCCTCAATACAAATTGAAAAAGACTGACTACACATCTCTCTCTCTCTCTCTCTCTCTCTCTCTCTCTCTCTCTCCCCCCTCTCTCTCTCTCTCTCTCTGTGTGTGTGTGTGTGTGTGTGTGTGTGTGTGTGTGTGTGTTGTGAGAGAGAGAGAGAGAGAGAGAGAGAGAGAGAGAGAGAGAGAATGTGTGTACAAGTGCACTTGGGTGTGGAGGTCAGAGGATAACCTTCTCATTCTTCAGGTAGCATCTACCTTGATTTTTGAGACTGGATATCTGGCTGTCCTGGAACGGACTAGGGTGTGCTGACTGGCCAGGGAGCCCGGGGCTCTCTTTCTCCCCATCTCCCAACACTGGTACTACAAGCTTGTTCTACTGTGCCAGGCCCTTTTATGTGTGAGGGTTCTAGACATCAGATTTAGGTCCCCATGCTTGCAAGGCAAGCACTTTTCTCACCGAGCCGTGTCCCCAACCCCAAGATTTACTTTTGATGGTTTAGAGAGGCTTGGAGATTCATAAACATCAAAGCCCTGGAGCTGCAGCCTTTTAGTTCCCAACTGTTCGGAGAGACATAGGTCAAGGATCGGGCTGAGGCTATGGAGAAGACCTCCTGACAAGACGCTGGCCTTGTTATGTGAGTCACAGCTATCCCCCTGTCTCAGTCACCCCACAAAGATCTGGGGCTCTTTGACCAATAACTTCTTCAGACTGCTGCTTTCCACTTGGCATTCCTGCCTGCGAATATCATACTGTCTATAGTGTCCTGTGAGTCACTGCAGAAAGACAGACAACTGTAGGAAGGTGTGGGAAGCAGGAGACCCTTTCCACCTAGAGTCTGGCTGAAGCTTCTTGCTGGCCCAGAGTCAAGAAATCCTCACAACTCACATTTGATGTGAATGCTGCTCCTCTAGATATAATATCCCCCATCCCCCCCTTTTTAAAGATTTATTTATTATATGTCTGCACTGTAGCTGACTTCAGACACTCCAAATACAGGGTCAGATCTTGTTACAGATGGTTGTAAGCCACCATGTGGATGTTGGGACTTGAACTCAGGACCTTTGCAAGAGCAGTCAGTGCTCTTAACCACTAGGCCATCTCTCCAGCCCTGATAATATCACTTTTATAGAGAGATCTCGAATAGGAGTGTTAAAATAGCAGTTAATTGTGCTTCAGGCCCAGGTGTCTATGACCCACAGATGTGGCCTTCCTGCCTTCCCAGCACTAACCTCTGATTTAGTGGATATCTCGCCAGAAATCCCATTTACAGTAGAAGTTGTTTCTTAACTCAGTTGTATAAACCTTGTAACCCTGGATTTATCTCATTAGATTCTAATATAAGTCAGAGGCACCTCTGTAGCTGCTGAACAATATCATTTATTGAAAAAAAGGGGGGGGGGAAAGCAGAGAAAAAAAGAAATTTCTTTCTTTCTTTTTTTTTTTTTTTTTTTTTTTTTTTGGTTTTTTCGAGACAGGGTTTCTCTGTGTAGCCCTGGCTGTCCTGGAACTCACTCTGCAGACCAGGTTGGCCTCGAACTCAGAAATCCACCTGCCTCTGCCTCCCAGAGTGCTGGGATTACAGGTGTGCGCCACCACCGCCCAGCTAAGAAATTTCTTAATAAGTCTTCGAGATGTGACTTGAGGCCATCAGGACTGTGTCACCCCCAAGACACCAAAGCAGCATTCTCCTTTGAGAAGTCCACCTTCAGAGTATATTACTCTTTCCCTGAGTACTTTCCTATTAGTGCCCATACTAACCTCTATATGGTAACCCCACAAAACAACAAAATACACCTTTAAAAAAAACTTTCTACTGGTTCTTTGTGAATGTCACACCATGCACCCTAATTCCACTCTATCTCCCTGTCCCTCTGTCCCTGCCCTCTGCCCTGGCAACCTCCCCACAAAAGAAAACAAAAATGAAAACAAAAAAAAAAAAATGAAAAAAAATAACATTAAAGAAAAGAGAAAACCCATCTTGCTGTGGCAGCTGCAGTATGTCTGTCCCACAGTGTGTGGTTTTGTCCAAACGTTGCACTGAGTCTTTTGGTCTGGTTCGCAGTGCAGCCTCTGGCTTCTGCTACACTATCAATAGTGGATCCTCACCGGGACTCCTCTCAGATATCCTGTTGTTGCCCTGTGTCTTGGAGGTCCTGCAGTTCATAATGGAGTTGATGTTGGGGGTGGGGCAACTTAAAGCCCTGGATCTGGGTTCTTCAGCCAGCCTGCTCTCCTGTGCCTGAGCCACCAGGGCCAGCTCTTCAGCGCTGCTTTGGCTAGGGGCGGGGCCAGCTCTGCCACGCCCACACCACCAGGGCCAGTTCTACTTCTCCCTGTTCAGGTGAGGTGTGGGGCCCGCTCTCCTGAGTGCTGCTGCGGTGGTGAGAAGTGGGGTCAGCTTTCCCACCAGGCAGGGAGGGCTATGCGTGGGATCTCTCCTTGTCCCTACACTGCCACGTGCCCGGCATGTCACCTGCTCTCATGTCCCCTGCCCAATTCTCCCATATTGCCTAGGTGAGGAACGGGGTGGCTTTCCTGCTCTCATGCTCATGAGGATCAGCGAAACACTCTTCTTAATAAACCCCAACTGTTACTCATCTTGAAATTCTTTTGCTGTGAATCCCATCTTCCCCCGGGGCGGAGGTCTCTGAAGAGAACTCCTCAGGCTACTGCGCATGTCCCTGACCTGCACTCCAGTGCTCAGGCCCTGACTTAGGAAATGGATCGAAAGGAGGACAAAACAGCAACCAACAAAGTGGGAAAAGATCTTCACCAACCCCACATCCGACAGAGGGCTACTATCCAATGTATACAAAGAACTCAAGAAGTTAGACCCCAAAGAACCAAATAACCCTATTAAAAATGGGGTACAGAGCTAAAAAAGAATTTTCAACTGAAGAAATTCGGATGGCTGAGAAACACCTTAAGAGATGTTCAATATCATTAGTCATCAGGGAAATGCAAATCAAAACCACCCTGAGATTCCACCTCACCCAGTCACAATGGCTAAGATTAAAAACTCAAGAGACAACAGGTGCTGGTGAGGATGTGGAGAAAGAGGAACACTCCTACACTGTTGGTGGGATTGCAAGATGGTACAACCGCTCTGGAAATCAGTCTGGTGGTTCCTCAGAAAATTGGGCATGACACTTCCAGAGGACTCTGGCATACCACTCCTGGGCATATATCCAGAGGATTCCCCTCCATACAATAAAGACACATGCTCCACTATGTTCATAGCAGCCTTATTTATAATAGCCAGAAGTTGGAAGGAGGCCAGATGTTCCTCAAAGGAGGAATGGATACAGAAAATGCAGTATATTTATACAATGGAATACTACTCAGCAATTAAAAATAATGAATTCATGCAATTTGTAGGCAAATGGTTGGATCTGGAAAATATCCTAAGCGAGCTAACCCAATCACAAAAGAATACACATGACATGCAATCACTGATAAGTGGATATTAATGAGCCCAGAAGCTCTGAATACTCAAGGCACAATTAGCAAGTCAAAAGATTCCTAAGAAGGAAGGAAGGAAGGAAGGAAGAAAGGAAGGAAGGAAGGAAGGAAGGAAGGAAGGAAGGAAGGAAGGAGAGGACCATGGGCCTGAAAAGATTGGATCCAGTTTTGTAGAAGAGTACCAGAACAGAGAAATGGTGTGTGTGTGTGTGGGGGGGGGGTGATTGGGGAATAGGTGGTGGTGGTGGAGGAAGAGGACTTATGGGACATATGGGGAGGGGGTAACTGGAAAGGGGAAAAGCCTTTGGAATGTAAACAAAGAATATAGAAAAAAAAAGAATATCATCTTCCCTTCTTTCCTCCTCCAGGACATTCTGTTGAAGGTAAAGCAGCCAAAAGATAAGCAACAGAGGGAATTTAGGGTCCCATCAGAAGAGTGAGTGCCAGAAGGGAGGAGGCGATTACGGCTTAAGCCTGTCATTTGTGTAAAAAGCCAGTGCTTGTCCTGGTCCCTCCAGAACACAATTTCATATGCCCGCATCCCCGCTCCTTGCCTCCCCTGCCTCCAGTGGCTCTTGAAAGGCACTTCCTCCTTCCTGTCCTTGGGGCCCAAGGAGACCTTGCTTCAAGGCTGACTTTTCTCTGATGCTCCAGCATGACCGCCGCGTCGCTCAGCCAGCCTTTTTGACTCCTGACCTATCCAGCCACTCACGGTCTCTGAATGTACTCACGGTTACCAAGCTGTAGTCATTGAATCCCCACAGGAACACTCTCCAGGCCCTCTGAACCACCAGCTCCGCAGCTCTGCTTTTCCAGGGGCTATGAAGAACGCCACGAACCTCCTTAACGAAAGGCATTACTATTCACAGCTGGGAGTCAATATCAAAGCAGATTTGGTTTGTGGGAAGAGTTCATTGATTGTACCTTTCAGGCGTGCCCTCATTAGTGGGAGGTCGTGTTTTAATGGACACCAAGCCCACGCCCGCGGGGCTCCGCTCTTAAGACCCAGCCCCCCTCCCAGAGGCCCCACCCCCTAACAACATTACCCTTTTGGGTTTTCAATGCTGGAATCTGAGAGCGCACAGGCCTTGTGAGGCAGGATAGAAGGACATTGGAAATGCAACAGAGTGAGTTTCTCACCGTCTGGGAGTCAAGAATCCCAACACAATGGACCTTTACTTCAAGCCTTTCTCTCTCCGCAGCTGTACACCAGCGCTTTTCTGGAAATCTCATCCGAAACTCCATTTAACTCCCTTGTGCGAGCCTCGCGGCTCCCGGTTTTATCTTATCAAACTGTAATCCCATCCACTCAAAGCATCCCTAGGGGCACCCTGGAATCTCGATTATCAAAAAAAGGGGGGAAAGAAAGGGAGCCCGTGCCTCTAGTTGTTAAGTGTGGGCTTTCCTTGAGTTGGCAGTTTGTTGTGTGAAGCCCGGGCTTTCTCTGCCAACTGGCTTCCACTATATGTCAATCTTGCCATCCAGCCCTGTCTCCACTCTCCTGCGCTATTGTTAATTGTCTTGAGGTTGCTAAGGACAGAGTAGGAATGATTTTTAAGGGAATCTTGGTGGAAACAAGGATGTTAGACAGAAGGACTGTAAACCCCCAGCCCCTCCATCCTTCTTCCTGACATAAAAACCTGTTGGGGTGGCTGGCGTGAGTAAAAATAAGGCCACAGAAGACAGGAGCTCTGTTCTGCTCTGCTCTGGGATATGTGTGGGCGAGGGACCATGTGTAGGCAGCCTGTGTTCTAAGACTTGGCTTCGTCCTATCAGACGCTCAGACCAATTTGACAATGATAGGAGGGAAGAAATGGGTGCCAGTAGAGGCCTCATCTGCTGAGGAGGGGCTGCCCTAGCCTTGCCTGTGGTTTAGAAGCAGAGCCGTGTCAGCGATCGGCTCACAGTGCTAACAACGGAACACCGTATCCTGACTAGCTTTTGTGAGTGATGGGAGGGGGTTATGCGGACTCTTGGCAAGGAAAAGCATCAGTGGTCTTACCTAGCACTGGAGCCTGCTACAGTGTTGATTCACCAAACAAGATATACCTGTTGGTACAATAATGGCATGGGCCGTTGTCTTAGTCAGGGTTTCTATTCCTGCACAAATATCATGACCAAGAAGCAAGTTGGGGAGGAAAGGGTTTATTCAGCTTACACTTCCACACAGCTGTTCATCACCAAAGGAAGTCAGGACTGGAACTCAAGCAGGTCAGGAAGCAGGAGCTGATGCAGAGGCCATGGAGGGATGTTACTTACTGGCTTGCTTCCCCTGGCTTGCTCAGCCTGCTCTCTTATAGAACCCAAGAATACCAGCCCAGAGATGGTACCACCCACAAGGGGCTCTCCCCCACTTGATCACTAATTGAGAAAATGCCCCACAGCTGGATCTCATGGAGGCACTTCCCCAACTGAAGCTCCTTTTCCTATGATAACTCCAGCCTGTGTCAAGTTGACACACAAAACTAGCCAGTACAATTGACCCCTTGTCAACTTGACACACCAACATATCACTATTAAGCCTCAACCCTTACTTTCTTATTCATCCCCAAGATGTAAATAATGTAAAAAGTCCCACAGTCTTTACATATTAAAAGTTCAACCCCTTTAAAATGTCCAATATCTTAAAATTCCAAGTTTTTTAAAAATTCAAAGTCTCTTAACTGTGGGCTCCACTAAAATACCTTGTTTCAAGAGGGAAAAATATCAGGGCACAGTCACAATCAAAAAAGCAAAACTCAAACTCCAATGGTTCAATGTCTGGGATTCAACTCACGATCTTCTGGGCTCCTCCAAGGGCTTGGGTCACTTCTCCAGCTCTTCCCATTGTAGCACACACCTTGTCTTCTAGGCTCCAGCTGCCTGTACTCCACTGCTGCTGCTGTCCTTGGTGGTCATGGCATAGTACTGGCATCTCCAAGCCTCAACTCTTTTGCATGACCCCTTCAGTCCTGGGCCATCAATTACAACTGAGGGTACACTTTCACCAATGGCCTTCCATGGCCTCTCAGCGTACCAAGCCTCAGCTGTTCTTCATGATGCCTTCATGCCTTCAAAAGCAGTACCACCTGGGTGACTCTTACACAGTACCAAGTCCTGCTACAGCACGAGGCACAACCTTGGCTATCTGGAACACACTCTCTGTGCTGTCAGAAAACACTTCCCAGAAGATTTCACCTCAGTGATGCTGGTCTCTTCTTACTCACCGCTAATTTCTTAGCTCCAGCTAACCAGCATCAATAGTCCCAGTAACACAACGGCTCACTTTAGTGGTCCTGGTATCTTGTTAATCACAGCTGATTCTTCAACCCCAGCTAACCAAGAACCACAGAATCTTCATGGCCCCGATAAGAGTCTTTAATCTTCCCTCTGAAATTTCACAAGCCAGGCCTCCATCTTCTCCACTGTTCTCAACATAATCTTCCAAGCTCCTCCACATCTCACAGAGGTCTCATCACTGAATGGACCATCTAGCCCAAAGTTCCAAAGTCCTTCCACAGTCCTCCCCAAAACATGGTCAGGTTGTCACAGGAATACCCCACTCCTGGTACCAACTTGTCTTAGTCAGGGTTTCTATTCCTGCACAAACATCATGACCAAGAAGCAAGTTGGGGAGGAAAGGGTTTATTCAGCTTACACTTCCACACAGCTGTTCATTACCAAAGGAAGTCAGGACTGGAACTCAAGCAGGTCAGGAAGCAGGAGCTGATGCAGAGGCCATGGAGGGATGTTACTTACTGGCTTGCTTCCCCTGGCTTGCTCAGCCTGCTCTCTTATAGAACCCAAGAATACCAGCCCAGAGATGGTACCACCCACAAGGTGCTCTCCCCCACTTGATCACTAATTGAGAAAATGCCCCACAGCTGGATCTCATGGAGGCATTTCCCCAATTGAAGCTCCTTTTCCTATGATAACTCCAGCCTGTGTCAAGTTGACACACAAAACTAGCCAGTACAGCCGTTAAGGGGGTAACCAGCTACTTCCTGATTGGATTTAAGACCTGCTCCACAGGCCTTAGGAATTCGTGCCTAGTACTGGAAACCTGGTCAGAACCATCGCCGTAAAGGTGAGAGGCCCGAGGAGGAACCTACTATTATTGCTTTGAGAAATGGCCATGTTGTCAAACTGCCTTCTAGATGTCTGTCTGCGCCCATGTATTTGCTCGGCTCTCACGGTTGTTAGTAGACGCTTCTTTTTACGGTGGGAAGTGGTTAATGCACAGTCTCCTAACTGGTGTAAGTGCCAAGAGTAAGTGGCGGTGAGCATTCAATTCTAAACAGGACATCTACATTGAGTCCCCACTCCCACCCTCAAAGCTCGGGAACAGAGGAAGCAGAGAGGATGTAGGAGGCAGAGGCAGAGGCGGAGCACTGTGAAATACTGGCTGCTTCTGGATGGCTATTCGCCTTGACCTGGACAGATCCTGACACCCACTTTTCTAGCCAACTTACCTGGACTGTTCTACCTCAGGGATTCTGGGGCAGCCCACACCCATTTGGCCAGGCCCTGGCTTTTGACTTACTCTCTTTATCTCTCCCTAAATCTAAGATTGTACCTTACATAGATGATGTCCTTCTCTGTAGCCCCTCTCTAGAGATTAGCCAAGCTGACACCTCTGCTCCTCTAAATTTCCTTACCAGTCAAGGCTACAGGGTCTCGCCTTCTAAAGTCCAACTGTCCACTCCTCAGGTCACCTATTTGGGACTAACAATTACCCCAACCCACAAGGCTATTACCTTGGATAGAAAGAATCTGATTCATTCAGTCTCTAATTTCCTTCTACAAAGGAAGAGATTTTATCATTCCTAGGAATGGCTAGCTTTTTTTTTTTTTTTTTTTTTTTTTTTTTTTTTGGTTTTTCGAGACAGGGTTTCTCTGTGTAGCTCCGGCTGTCCTGGAACTCACTCGGTAGACCATGCTGGCCTCGAACTCAGAAATCTGCCTGCCTCTGCCTCCCAAGTGCTGGGATTACAGGCGTGCACCACCACCGCCCGGCTATGGCTAGCTTTTTACGTTCCTGGGTTCCTTCCTTTTCCCTCCTTTCTTGCCCCTTACATGAAGCAGCATTAGGCCCCACCCATGAACCTCTTCTCAAAGCTGTTACCAAGCCCTTTCAAAAGCTCCAACAGGCTCTCCTTAAGGCCCCAGCCTTATATCTCCTTGATCTGACTCATCCTTTTATCCTCCATGTAACTGAATTACTCTTGCAATTACTTAGCAAATTAACGGTATTTGCTCTTGGAGTTTTAGGCCACCAACAGCATACTTGTCAAAAAACAAAACAAACAAACAAAAAAACCCCTAACCATCCAGGCATGGGCACCTTGTATTCATACCTTAGCAGCCATTGAACTCATTTGAGAGTCAAGAAAATTAACGTTGGGGTCGCCTATAACTGTCCTCTCTTCTCATAACTTGTCACAGCTCCTAACTTACAGAGGCTTACAGACACTATCTCCTTCCAGAATTCTTTCTTTTCAGGTATGACTAATAGAAGACTCTACGCTCACCTTCCAATCATGCCCACCTCTTAATATTTCCAATCCTCTTCCTCCACCTAATACTAACTAACCACTCCCTATCTCACTCCTGCACTTTAGAGGAGTTATTACCTCATCCTTCACACATACAGGAGGGAACATTGCCTCAAGCCATATATACCTGGTACAGAGACGGAAGCTCCTTTCTATATGAAGGGGCCAGAAAAGCTGGCTATGCCACAGTGTCAGTCGCCGAGGTGGTGGAGGCACAGGCCCTCCCTGCACACACCACCAATCAACAGGCTGAACTAATAGCCCTCACCCGTGCCTTTCAACTGGCACAGGGACAATCCCTTAACATCTACACAGATTCCAAGTATGCTTTCCATATCCTCCTGTCCCATGCCGCTATCTGGAAGGAGTGTGGGTTACTTACCACAAAAGGAGGATCAGTAACTAATGCAAACCAAATTATAGCCATGCCAAAGGCCTCCCATCTCCTCACAGCTATTGGGATTGTCCACTGCAGATCCCACCAGATGGATGATGACTCTATTGTCTCTAAGGGAAACAACCGAGCTGATGAGGCAGCTAGAGCTTCGGCCCTTAGGGGCCTGGACTCATCTAACCCTCCCCAGGACATCCTTACACTCTAACCAACATCCCCACCTTCACCCCCTGACACTCGCCAAACTCTGTCCTATCTTTACCAACTCTTTCATCCTAGCAGTGAAACACTGTCTTCTTTTGTCAAGACCCACATATAGCCTACTCCAGAGGACTTACGTTTCTTAAAATCTATCACCGCTTCTTGCAAATCTGTCAGATGTCAGATCGTAGCTCAAGGTCGATACCCTTCACAGCACCCCCTTCCTACCCATCAGGCTAGAGGGTCCCTTCCTAGAACTGACTGGCAACTTGACTTTATCCACACGCCCACTGTTATGTGCCAAGTACTTCCTAGTCTTAGTGGACACCTTCTCGGGGTGGATGGAGGCATTTCCCACAACCAACAAAAGGGCTCAGTCTCTGATCTCCTCCTCCAAGAGATCACTCCCCACCCCCCACCCCATTCTCCAGTTTGGTGTCCCAGCCTCCCTCCGGTCAGACAATGGCCCTGAATTTATTTCCCAGATTTCTCAAATTCCATATAAGGCCCTAGACATCCCCTGGCATTTTCACATTCCCTACCACCCTCAATCTTCAGGTGAGGTAGAAAGAACCAATCGCTCTTTAAAAACCACTCTTGCTAAACTGTCACAGGAACTTCACCTTGACTGGGTAAACCTCCTACCTCTGGCTCTTTTCAGGATAGGAGCTCTCCCCTTTGAACTCATGTATGGATGTCTGATCCTAACTCCTGGTCTTTCCCCTAAATGCTCTCCCCTCCCAGACCATCTATTCACCCTATTACTTTGCCACCTCCGTTCTTTCCTTTGGAACTTTGCTGACCACCATCTACCACGGCCACACAATCTCCTGTCCACCGCCTGCCAACATTGGAGACCAAGTCCTTCTATCCCCGCCAGATCATTGTCCCTCACCCCTCTCTCCCAAATGGCAGGGCCCTTTTAAGGTGATTCTCATGACTCCTACAGCTGCTTAACTGGAGGGACTCTCATTGGGTCCACCTGTCTCACCTCAAACCTTTCATCCCTCTACCTAAACATGACTCTTCTTCATACATGTCGACCCTAACAGGACCACACTGTTAAGCTCCAGAGGACATAGAGACCACTCACCTTGTTCCCAATCCCAGAAAATGAGGCTCAACCCAGCAGCCGAGCTTGACCTCACTGGATTAGACGTGTGTTTCTCATCTTCCCCTTGCTGTTTGTTTCCATCCACGGCATTCCTTACATCTAGAGATTCGAGGTTCAAAAAACCCCCACAGATAACAGTCTTTCCAAATATGATCAGGAAACTGCTCCATAGCCGGATGCCAGGAACCGATCCAAATCGATATCATCCCTGCATCTAAGTATTGTGACCTCTATATTTGCTTTCTCTTTGACCAGACAAAAGATTCTTGTAGAAAATGGCCAGGCGAATATGGCGGCTGCTCATACTGGTCTTGTCAGATACATATGCTGGGATCACAGACCAATCATTTCTTCTATCAACACTGAAAGACACTCTTCTTCTATATACAAGATTCCAGGTGGGCGACAGGAGTTGTTGGTAAGCTGTACCATAAAAGTCAACCTGGGTCCCCAGTAAGTACTATCCATAACCAGAGAAAATATGTCTCAATTGCTCAACCTCTAGATATTAGAAAAGTAGGGGGGCTGGAGAGATGGCTCAGCGGTTAAGAGCACCGACTGCTCTTCCAGAGGTCCTGAGTTCAATTCCCAGCAACCACATGGTGGCTCATAACCATCCTTAATGAGATCTGATGCCCTCTTCTGGGGTGTCTGAAGCCAGCTACAGTGTACTTACATATAATAAATAAATAAATCTTTAAAAAAAAAAAAAAAAGAGCCTTGTCTGAAAAGTAGAAGTAATCAAACACTCCTCCCCGGTCCTTACCTCTTTGACATCACCCCTCATAGATGGCACTAACTTGTCATTTCATCTTTCGCTTCAGACCTTGACCTCGGCAGCTCCTTAATGTCACTAGGCCTGGTTGCTTTAAAGATTGATGGTTATGTGTACCCCCTGGAGTTAACTCACAATTGCCACTTACAGCCTCTCAGGCGATACTGCCAAGTAACCTCACCTCACCTTCTGTCAGCTGCCCTGACTCTGACGTTGCCATGACTCCACACCTTACCTCTATCCCTCTCTTTGCCGTGGCAAACTGTTATAAGACCTCTGGGACATGTTCTGTAGGAACGCTAAGTTCCCTAGACTGAAATAGAACCATAACCCTTGATATATCATATCTGCCACAATGACTTGCAGTCCAGAACACGTCAATTCTTTGTGGCACTCAGGTCTCTCATTGCCTACCCACCAGCTGGTCAGGAGTTTGCACATTGGTACTCCTTTTCCAGGGAAATGAGCCTCTGCCAATCCCAGTTGTAGATATGATAGCTGCCCGGCATAAGAGGGCAGTTCAGGTCGCGCCACTCTTGGCCGCTGTGGGAATAGCCATAGGTGTTGGTACTGGTGTTGCAGGGATTACGACTTCCATGCCCCGATATGATACATCCACTCCCCAGTTTGAAAGCAGTCTTCAAGAAATGACTGAAACTGTGCTTCCTATCGGGAAACAGATCAATTCTTTGGCAGCCGTGGTGCTTCAGAACCGACGGAGCCTAGATGTCCTGTCAGCTAAAGAAGGTGGTCTCTGCCTGTTCCTCCAAGAAGAATCCTGTTTCTATGTCAACCAATCTGGGATGGTGAGAAATAAAACCAGGGAGCTACAGTCAGACAGAAAGAATTTCAGGGAACCTGAGACCTCCAGTTCTGAGATTTTAGAAAACCCTACATGGAAGTGGAAGCTCTCTTCTGTAACACCTTTTCTAGTCATCCTCCTGGTGTTACCGCATTAATCTCGTTTCTACATTCCTTCAACGACAAATACAAAAAATTCCTAACCAAACTATCAATCGGTTCCTGTTACAGGATTACCAGCTGCTGCGCACAGAAGAGCCAGTGTCCACAGAGGAACCTGATGAGAACATATACCAAGTGGACCCCGATGGTGAATGTCAGCCGCACCCCAAAAATGACAATGCCCATAGACAGCAGGAAGCAGCTTAAGAGACAGGACACCCTCATTCCCTTTTCATTATCCACTTCCTCCTCCCCCCTTTCCCTTTTTATAATAATAATAAGGGAGGTATGTTGGTATCAGGACCTCTGAAACCCGGGACATCACATAGGCAACAGTGCGACCTGCACTCACAAACACATCATAAACACGCTCATATACATACACCATAACCTCCCTCCCCAACCCCCGCTTCACGCCCCCCGCCCCTGCGATATAAGCAAAACTTCACCCTAGAACTGCCGTTGGCTTTCCAAGTACCGAGGACTGGAATTTGAGGCATGCCTGCAATCTTTGCAGGTGAAAGCTTTCTTACAACACACGGATGATAAAAATAACTTCCATTTATCTCCCTGAGTGTTCCAAGCCTTGAGCGGCGGCTGTAGCCAGGAAGCCTCACAAAGGCAAACAAATGAACCCTTAGGACAGACAAAGCTGGTGAACCGCAACAACCATGGAACAATGTTTCAAATCAGGAAGCCTGGCTGCCGCCCCTTCTTCAAGAAGGCACTGTGTGGATGTAGTGCTGAGAAAGTCCACTGTCGATTCTCTCTGGGCGTCATCAGAACTCATACCATTCCCACGTTTTAGATTCTCATTCTCCCGCGGCTCCTCCACAGGAGTAAGAACTGACCAGCCACCAGCAGAAGAGGCCCGCCGTCCTGTGACATCACAGAAGCAGGTGTGTTCTAGAGCCTAATTGGCACCGTGTTTACAGCAGCAAGAGCAAACAAGGGCGAGCTCCATGTTTTCTCTGGGAAGCAAAGACTATTTGGGGGGAGGGAACCCCTTGTCTCTAAACAAAATTGAAAACACATCTGACTTCAGATTTATTTGAATGGTCTGTCTCGGGATAATGTGAATCAGAACTGGTTTCCACTGGCAAATGTGAGCCAATTAAAAAAAAAAAAATCCAGGAGAGAAAATAAATATCACAACTCAAAGAAACAGGTATGCTCATTTTTTAAAAAGCACGGAACCAAGTTTTATGCTGCTGAGTTAATTTATTTACACACACACACACCATGAGTTTTGCACGCACGGAATTTGTTAGCATTACAACGTGATAAATTACACCTGTCTCATTTGTGAAAAAAAAAAAACCATCTTAATGTTTCTACTCCTCTCCGTCAGTGGGGAACTGTGCGGAGGATGTCGGTGAGCTTCAACCGACACTGATCTCCAGGGGCGTGGCAGAAAGGAGGGCCTGGGTTTTCTGTGTTGGAGTGGAAGAAGAAGAAAGGAGAGGACCCTGGGCCTGTAAAGATTGGATCCAGTTTTGTAGAGAAACCGTGGGGGGAGGGGGAATGATTGAGGAATAGTTGGGGGGGGGGAGAGGAATTATGGGACGTATGTTGGGGGGGAACTGGGAAAGGGGAAAGCCTTTGGAATGTAAACATAGAATATAGAAAATAAAAATTAAAAAAAAAAAAAGAGTTTGCGCTTTGGGCTGGCAAGTTGGCTCAGTGGGTAAAGGTGCTTGTAGTATAAAGCTGGTAACACAAGTTCAAACCTCCCAAGGTTCTCCCCTGATTTACACACACACACACACACACACACACACACACACACATACACGCTGTGGCACGCACCTATGCATCACACCCACTCAACCTCCCCCGATGATGATGATGATGATGATGATGATGATGATGATGATGATGATATGAAAGGAAAACTCCATTTCAGCCTTGGGGCAGTTCTATAACAGTTGCCAAGCTATCCTCTGGTCCTTATTTCCTTCATCTCTGACATGGGTCCCAGACTCAGGCTGTATATAAGGAGTTCTGTGGATGAGCCCTCCCAGGGTTGAGTCTATCAAATGTCAGCTTCGATACCAACGTTGTTTCAAGAGGATCTTCGCCTGCTTACATTTTCATCTGTGAATTCAATTGGCAGAAGACAAAAAGGTCAGACCTCCTGAAGAAGAGCTCTCACCTGCTCCAAGCAGGGTAGTCTGGAGGGAGGGAGGGGTTGCGATGGCTCTGCAACCTTGTAGGTTTTAACTTTCTCTGTCTTCCCCGTAAGACTCCATGTTGTACGAATTCCAAGATCAGCAACCCAACCCATCTGAAACAAATTACCAGCGCCCAATTCTTCCCAAATTCAACAATGATAATTGTCAGCATCACAATTCCTATTTTTTTTTTTCAAGATAGGGTTTCTCTGTGTAGCCCTGGCTGTCCTGAAACTCACTCTGTAGACCAGGCTGGCCTCGAACTCAGAAATCCACCTGCCTCTGCCTCCTGAGTGCTAGGATTAAAGGCGTGTGCCACCACTGCCCGGCTCACAATTCCTATTTTATCTACATTGTGGACACAGTGTAGCTGAGAAAGTGGAGGTTGGACCACTGACTACTTCCTGAGAGGAAGGAATTCGTGAGGATGGTGACGGTGTGGATGGCACCCTCGTGCTTGTCCCCTTCCTTCCCTGTTCATACAACGACTGTCAACACCAGACGCTAATAGGAGGCGAGGCTGCCAGCAGGACTTCAGAAGGTGACACCTTTGATGGGATTAGTGCCCTTCTCAAGAAACCGCTTGGGAGATCGGGTGCTGCAGCACAATAGAGCTGGCCCTGGTGGGCGGGGCTCCAGTGAACCCGCCCAGAGGGTGTGAGCTGGCCCCCACCCCCGCCACTTTCCTGTCAAGAGGCAGTGTGTGCACGCACGCGCGCTGAGCAGGGGGCAGGGGTTGGGGGATAGATTCCCCTCCTCCTGCCACCTCAGGCAGTCCGGAGAGCTGGCCCTGGGGTCAGGAGAGTGGGACATCTATCCCTGCATCTCGACTAAGCGACCCGGTAGAGCTGGCTCTGGAGGTGTGGATGCTGGTGAGTCGGCTCTGTGAGTCTGAGAGAGCAGAACTGACCCTTCTCCTTGGGTGGGCTAGCAGGGGCAGTGCTGGAGAGCTTGCTCTGGTGGTGGTGGCGGCGACCCTTCCCCTTGCGGGCTGCAGCATTGGGTGAGCTAGCCGGGAGGGTTGGAGGGCTAACTCGTCTACCCACCGGGCCCAGATGCAGGGCTTTGAGTTGGCCCACCCCAACCAACATCTACCTCATCTACCAACTGTGGGAGCCTGTGAAAGAGCCGGTCCTGCAGATCCCACACTGCGGGGTCTCCATGACACAGGGCATCAACAGGGTATCCGAGAGCAGCCCCGTGAGGAATCAGAATTGATAGTAGCAGATGCCAGGGGCCTCGAACCACACCAATAACTTGCTGCAATAACCGTGTCCAAGTGAAGATGTGTGCACAAAGGGGAAAACTGTGGGGCACACTGGGACACACTACAGCTTCCATGATGAGAAGTTTTTTTTTTTTTTTTTTGGTTTTTCGAGACAGGGTTTCTCTGTATAGCTCCGGCTGTCCTGGAACTCACTCTGTAGACCAGGCTGGCCTCGAACTCAGAAATCCACCTGCCTCTGCCTCCCAAGTGCTGGGATTAAAGGCGTGCGCCACCACCGCCTGGCGAGAAGTTTTTTTTTTTAATGCTTTGTTTTGTTTATTTTTTATTTTTTATTTTTTTATTTTCTGTTGGGGAAAGATTACAAGGGCAGACGGTGGTTATGAAGGGATGGGGAGATGAGTGGGTCTGGGGTGGGGTGTGGTGCAAAACTCAAAGGATCAATACAAAGGTTTTTTTTTTTTTTTTTTTTTTTTTTTTAAAGGATAGGCGGAACTTGCTAGTCTTCTTCTGATCACTGCTGTGCAAGGCTAGGACTAGGAAATGGGTGTCTGGAAAGAAGGAAGAAGCTCTCTCCCACTGTTGCTGTCTGATCATGGTGTTCTACTCCAGACTGTAAGAAGTAAACACTGCTCAAGCCACCCAGTCTGTGGTAAATAGACAAAGACAGGGGTTGTTTAAGAACAATGAGGCCTCTGAGCTTCTGACACAGGCTCTTATGTGCTGTGATATTTAGGTATAAGTGATCTTGGAGAGAGAGAGAGAGAGAGAGAGAGAGAGAGAGAGAGAGAGAGAAGGGATGAGGAGGCTCCCACTTCCGTTCTCTCCACAGATGAGAGCTCCCCCCCCCCTTTTTTTTTGGAGACAGGGTTTCTCTGTGTAGCCCTGGCTGTCCTGGAACTCACTCTGTAGACCAGGCTGGCCTCGAACTCAGAAATCCGCCTGCCTCTGCCTCCCAAGTGCTGGGATTAAAGGCGTGCGCCACCACACCCGGCTGAGAGCTCCCCATTTTACCTATTGCAAATGGACAAGCCTGCTGTTTGTTAACATGCAGACGCTGGGATGCCGGGGACAGTTGGTCACGTCTCAACATTCTCCAGGCTGGGCCAGTTCCTTCCCTTCCCAAGGGCTTGAGATTTGGCAAACTAATCCACTTCCTTGGTCCACCAAAGCACTTTTAGTGCTCCTCTTACAACCCGTGCTAAGTTACATGCTATTTCATGAACACCTGTGACTGCATGTATATGTGTGCGCATGTGTGTGCATGTGTACATGGGTTGTGTGCACATGCATGCAGAGGCCACACAGGCTGACGTCAGTTCTCTTCGTCAGCTGCTCACCATTCTGATTTCTCACCTTCGCACTAAGCCTGAAGTCAATTGGTTTACTTAGTTAGGCTGGTGGCTGGCCAACGAGCTCCCAGCATTTGCTTGGCTCCCTGATAGACGTGAGGCAGCACCCCTGGATTTTGGGGACGGGGGTTGGAGACATGAACTAGGTCCCCATGATTATAAGGCAGGCACTCTACCAACTAAGCAATCTCCCCAGCTCCACCACCTGAAATGTGAATGGAGGTGATTCCCACAGCCGTGTCTCTGTCGTGACCTCCCCTGCGTGTACCAGTCCTGCATCCAGTGCCTACTGTCGCTTCCTTCTCTCTTGGTTCTTCTGGCATTGCATGACGAATATCAAGCCATTATGATTTACAATGCCACATCCCAGCACAGGGAGATGCGCTGGCCTTTTCATGCCGACGCAGGGGTTTATGTCCCCATCGAGTCTGTCTGACTCGAGTTCGGGTTTCTAGGAATTGTGGCAATCTACTCTGGTGACCTTAGATAGAAGAACAATACTGAGGAAGATGGAACATAACACGCAACAAGAAAGTCAGTTGGAAAGGAGGCTGCTCAGAAAGAACCGCAGGAGTGCCAGGCCCCGAGGAAAGACTCCCCAGGATGTCTACTGGCCTTTGGGATACCAGGGAGATGGGATGTTCCACATCTCTGGTGGGAGGTGGGATGCTGGGTCCCTTGAGTAAGCTCTAAGAGTAAAACTAGAGGTCAGCCATTGGGCAGGCTCTCAAGACAAGACCCAGCGGGTGTCTCCTTAATGTCCTAAGCTACGAGATGAGGAAATACCGTTTTCTTTGGCTAAGTCGTGGCTCAGTGGTAGAGCATGTGTCCAACTTGTATGGAGCCTTGGGTACATCCCCAGCACCACCACCCCCCTCAAATCCTTTTTTTTCCTCCCTATTAACCTTATAAAATGAAGATGAAAGCATCTCAGAGATCATTCAAGGCAAGAGCCACTCCAGGTGCGCTTTATATTTACATTATATTTTATATACATCTAATTTATATACATATTTATATACATATACATATAATTGTATTTACATTATACAAATATAATATAATATATTTATATTATATTAACAATTAAAGTGAGGGATGTTCCAATCTCTGCTCTGTTCCTTAGTGGTCTCACCTCCCTCTCTCTCTCTCTCTCTCTCTCTCTCTCTCTCTCTTTCTTTTCTTTTTTGGTTTTTCGAGACAGGGTTTCTCTGTGTAGCTCCGGCTGTCCTGGAACTCACTGGGTAGACCAGGCTAGCCTCGAACTCAGAAATCTGCCTGCCTCTGCCTCCCAAGTGCTGGGATTAAAGGCGTGCGGCACCACCGCCCACCCCCCCTCCTTCTGTAAATGGAATTATTAATTCTAGGTAGCCTGTATAAAAGACACACATTCCAGGTATTTTATTTACAAGCCATAAGCCTAGATTGGGCAGGTTTCTAACGTACACCCCAGCCACGTGTCCCTTGTTACTTGCTGTTTCTCTTGGCTACCTGCTCATGGTCCATCTCCTGTGACGAGAGCCTCCTCTTCCCTTGGTCCTCCCCCCACTCTCTACCTGCAAGCCCCAGCCAGGAAACTGAAAACCCATTGCTCTCTATGTACTGCCCAGTCACAGGCTTCAGTGTGTTACTGACCCGTTAACTTGGGAAGCGAGTTTACATAGCATCACTCGGTGTATGTGAGGATCTCCTTGTCCCTGAGAATCTCCTTGTTGGGGGGCAATCAGATCTTGGGAGGGGGCACTATTTAGCATTTGAATACAGAGCAGTGGCAGACCAACCCCTACATACTTCTAAGTGATATCATGTCTACTTAGATTCCACCCCAGAGGCTTTCCTAGACCTCTCTATCTATGCCTCTGTGGCTGCACACCTAACTCAGAACCTCCATATCTCCTCCCCGGTGCCTCCATGTCCTCTCATTGCCTAGCCTCTTCTTGTGTCCATGTTCCCCTCAAGCCCTGGATCCTCTGAGGTACAACCGTATCTCCCTCGCCCTCCCTTTTCCTTTAGGAGTCCCCAGCAGTGGCTCACTCTCCGCCCCCCCCCCCCGGGCTTCCATATCTGCTCAGTCTCATTCTTTATCCCTTTACCTTCCTTCTGTCCCTTTCCTCCCCTCCTTCCATTGGCCTCAGGAGTTAGGCTTATGAAGAGGAATCAGTCCTTCCCGTACGATCACCTCCTGGACTCACCACAGACAGTCGTTGAACTTCAGAACTTCTGCGGTGAGACCCCAGCTGCTATTCTCTGCAGGCCGCACTGGCTCACAACAGGAATGAGGCAACTGATGGGGATTTTCTAACAACCACATTTCCTGGAACACTCGTTCTGGAAAACCGAATTCCGTAGTGAAAGGAGTTTATAAACTACTGCATCCAACCTCTCTTCCTAGAGGTGCATGGTTCAGGAGGCTCTGCGGGTCAGATAACCTGTGCAGTGCTCCATCAAAGATCTGGAAGGCTTAGGAGATCGCAGAACTCTTTTGTCCCATAACCTCTATCCAAAGTCTATAAGATGGTGTTGACACTATCTACCACGAAGAATAAATCCAGATGATTAAAAAAAAAAATGTCTTGTTATATAGCCCCGGCTAGCCTCCAACTTGTGATCTTTTTGCTTCGGCTTCCCATGTCCTGGAATGACAACCCTGGGGGTCTAGCTCAGTGGTAGAGCACTTGGCCATACGCTGGCATTACAGGTGTATTCTGCCAGGCTGGCTGAATTTCAGAATTCTTCATGCCATTTCCCATGGTCTCCTAACCACATGGATTGAGGCTTTGTCACCTGTAACTATAGGTACTTCCAACTTTTGCCAAATGGACGCCGATTGCAACAGCAAGCTTCTGAGATCCACGTGCGCCTGCCCTTTCTTACCAGCTAGTTTATGGGGGACAGCCCCCCTTCCTTTTCCTTCTTTCAGACCCAGCTTGAGCCCTCTTCCGCAGAACCTTTCAATAGCATCTTGATTGCTGGCAATCCCGCTTTTGTAGATTATTCTGGACTCACAAGAACCATGGTGACTCGGTTCAGAAGTCCTGTGGTAGGACGTCACATGGTATGGCAGGCTATAATAATGCTTACAGCAGGAGCAGAGCCACAGACAGGAATGTTCTAACAGTCTGGGGTGTTGGTCCTAGAACAAGCATTCTGTAGTAAAGCAAGTGTGGAAAACGATGCTTCCCATACATCTTGGAGAACACCACTCAGCCCAAGCTTCTTCCAGGTTGACCCTCTCTCTGTCTCCTCACTAAGCCCTGAACTGCGGTGAACGCCGTGAGAAGGTCTTTCCAAGTCAGAAGGCTCTGTAGCAACACAATAGATCCTGGTCAGGCTGAGTAGTGTCCCCTGGGAATGGTGTTTCTGATTTTCCTCTCTAGCTGCCGCTGCCTGACCACCTCGGTAGAAATGTCTGCAGGACTCGGGGACATTCTGCGAGGCAGAGAGATTGTCAGGGCAAGGTGAGTTGGTTCTGGGATTCCCTAGAGCAAACATTTGAGGAGAAGAGAGCCAAAGAAGGAGGAGGGAGTGAGTAGGCGAAGTGGAGATGGGAAGAGAGAAAGAGAGGAAGGGAGGGGATGCTAACTTGGGAAGGAGGCTGAGAGGCCAATCTCTCGAACTGAAGGAGTGATAGATTTCTGCTTCGGGTTCTGGTTGTGCCTCTGTGATGGTTTGTATATGATTGGCCCAGGAAGTGAACATATTAGGAGGTGTGGCCTTTTGGAGTAGGTGTGTCACTGTGGGTGTGGGCTTAAGACCCCCCCCACCCCCCTGGCTGCCTGGTAGTCAGTCTTCCACTAGCAGCCTTCAGATGAAGATGTAGAACTCTCAGCTCCTCCTGCACCGTGCCTGCCTGGATGCTGCCATGTTTCTGCCTTGATGATAATGGACTGAACCTCTGAACCTGTAAGCCAACCCCAATTAAATGTTGTCTTTTACAAAACTTGCATTGGTCATGGTGTCTGTTCACAGCAGTAAAACCCTAACTAAGACAGCCTCCATCTCTCGTCTCTGTTGGCCTCAATCTCAGCCGGCACATGGGAGTTAGGACTTGAATATCCTCTCTGCCCTCAATGTCTACCTCATGACCAAGGTTTTCCCTGAGGTGCTGACATTTTCAGGTGCTTCTGTGATCTACACAAATTTTCCCACCCAGAATGAAGTGGGAAAATGAACTTTAAATCTGCTCTGATTCATTAGAGGAACGAATCTCTACAATGCTATAGTGGGTCTTAGCGGGCCACAATCGGCTCATGGCTCTGCCGAGGGCTGTTTTTCCAAGACCCTAACTTTAAAATGCACCAGGAGCACAGGAGGGCTCGCTAGGCCACACGGCCCAACATCAGATCTTGTGCAACAATGGGTCTGGCCTAGAGGCTTTGCATTCCGAACATGTTTCCAGACCCTGCTGATGTGACAGTTCCAGGAGCCACACGTGAAGGCTCTCGGCCAGACGCCCTCATGTCCTTTCTGATCATCCGGCCTTGCCACCTCAGGGAAAGCCTGTCTACTGAGGAGGATCTCCCAGGGATTTGGTGGCTTTCAGCAGTTGGGGGATAGTTTGGCTGCCACCTAATTCTCCCCTCTGCACCCCCCCCCCGCCCCCCCAGTTCTTAGGGTAGATGAATGGTCAAGGAATGGAACGGGATGTTAGAGCCGGTGTTTAAACTTTAGTCATCAATGACTACTCAGCTCTCCTGTTAGTGACTCTGCCATTTTCTCTTGGACACACACACAACACAGACACCACAAGTTACTTGCCAGCCTCTTTCTGGCAGCACGTTGGGGATGGTTTATGTGACACACAAAACGAGGCCAAGCATTTAGCAACGCTTCCTTAGTAAGCACACCCTGGGGGCATAGACCAGGACACCTGGCCTTTAGGTTCTGGTCATTAGCTCCATGGCTTTGAAAGAAAATCACTCAAGCATCCTTTAGTCCAGTCTCCTTACCTGTAAAATGAAGATGACAGGAAAAGTCCCACCAGGCTCGTATTAGAGGTGAAGTTGCTGTCTGTAATATACTCAGGACAATTCCTGGTTCATCGGAAACCCTCGAACCAGTGCCTGGCTTACTGCTGTGACGTGAAATAAGCTCTGTGAAAAAGAATCATACAAGAAGACCCCCACTGAGGTTATTCTGGGTTCCTCCTCCTCCTCTTCCTCCTCCTCCTTACCAGTCAGGCTCCACTAAAGAGCAAAAACAGGCAGTAAAACTAGACACCGTCAGCACAAGTGTTGAGTTTAAAGGACTCCAGTCATGTGAGCTGACACAAGTCCTCTCGTCTATGAAGTGGGGGGTAGCAAAGCATCTAGATCCCCAGGAGGCTTTGCGAATCAGCTGACTTGAGCTATAGGAATAGAGCACGCGCAGACTGCTGGGTAGGTTACGCGTGTCATAATGCATCATCCAGGACATAATGCGCAGACTGCTGGGTGGATTACAGGTGTCATAACACATCAGCCAGGACATGCGGAGCTGGTACCACATGTTGGGCATGAGAGTCACTACTGTTTACTCTCTGAGTGCCTGTGGAAGAGCACTCTGATCAAAAGCAATGTGGGTTGGAAAGGATTGATTCCATCTTGTGCCTCCAGGCCACCATCCACCTTTGAGTGGAGTTAGGGCAGAAACTCAAGACAGGAACATGAAGGCAGGACGGTTTGGTATCTTGCAGAGCCTTATCTCTAGCCCGAGAACTCACAGCCACAGAAGTATACAGCAGGACCCATGGAAGATGCTTCTTGCTGGTGACTTCCTTACTAGCTCAGACTTAGCTAGCTTTTCACGCAGTCCAGTACAACCTGCTAGAGATGCTGTGATCCACAGTGGATTGCCCCACACATCAATTAGTAACCAAAACAGCCCCCAGCAGACTTGCTCAAAGGCCAATCTGATTTCAATAATTCCTCAACAGCCTCTTCTTCTTGGATGAATCTAGGCTGTATCAAGTTGGCAAACAGGCTAAGTAAGACATTTCCGAGTATGCTTTTCCAAATCCTGACATGTGACACTCATTAGGTCAGTGCAGAATTGTGTAGATAAGAAGCCAGGAGAGGGCTGGAGAGATGGCTCAGCGGTTAAGAGCACTGACTGCTCTTCCAGAGGTCCTGAGTTCAATTCCCAGCAACCACATGGTGGCTCACGACCATCTGTAATGGGAGCTGATGCCCTCTTGTGGGGTGTCTGAAG
>OZ030019.1:67167872-67212872 GCA_964023405.1 Apodemus agrarius | reverse complement strand
TCCTTCCCACATAGCTCATGGTCACAGAATCCGAGCAGAAGGACCTGAGAGTGAACTTGAGTTGGGGGAGACAGGGAAGGCTGCTCTTGTGGAGTAACATGGGAGCTGATGGGGAAAGGGACCGGGCAAAGGCAGTCGGGAGGTGGCCCAGTTACAGGCGGAAGCTGCCCTTAGGGAGCCTCATATTGGGGAGATGGAAGGAACTTTGCTTTTGGTGATATTGTTGGACTGTGGAGTCAACCAGCCCTCGCTCTCGAATGGACTTCCACACTTCCAGTCTTTCGATGGATGCCATATGCTTCTTTTGTCATTCATGTATATACTTATAGGGCATACATGTAGACAGTCACACAGTTTAGGCCTTTAGAACCAAGAACAAGATAACTATTACTAAGCTCTTCCTAGTCCTGGTCAGTAGAGGGAGCTCTTCCTTTCTCCGGGGAAGCTATATAGAAAGGGGGCTTTAGTGGTCCTCTATGAGAGGTCCTAGTACTGCAGGCGTGTCCAACTTTTTGACATTGCAACTAGCAACTAATTTACAAAAAAACCCAAAAAACAAAAAACCAAAACAACAACAACAACAACAACAAAAACCACCAAATCCACTAACCAAAGGAAGAAACAAACAAATAAAACCCAAACTGCAACAAAAAAATACAATGTTTCAAGTAAGTGTGTGATTTTCTGTGTTCTGCCACATTCAAAACAGTCCTGTCGCACTTGAGGGCTGCGCAGCACAAGCACACTCCAGACTAAATTTAAGTAGAAGCCTGGAGTCAAGCACCCAGATTTATTTCCTGGCTGTGGGTCTTGACTTCTCTGTTCCTCCTTTGTCCTGTCTGGTAAGTGACATGATGAGGAAGCCCGCCTCTGTCTCTAAGGTCCTTCACTCCTGGACCTTTTAGCTCTTTAACTTAGACTCTGATTCTCCCGGCCTTGCCACATTCTGATAGCACTGTTCACTGTGGCTTCGATGGTCCTGTTTCTCTCTACACATCTCTAATCAAGACATCGTCCCCTTAAGAATAATACCATGTTCCTGTGATTGAAATCAAACCTAACCTCCATGAACCTTCTCAAATTCTTTCTCTAAAAAACGTTTCCTTTGTGACTAGAGGAATGGCCCAGCAGTTAAGAGCACTTACTGCTTTTGCAGAAGACCAAAGTTCAGTTCCCAGCACCTCCTTGGGTAGCTCACAACCACATATGGCTCCAGTTTTAGGGGCTCCAACGCCCTCTTCTGGCCTCCTTGCATACATGCGCGTATGTGCTGCACATAAAGTCATCCAGGCATACACACATGCATATACATAAATAAAAAATGTTTTTAAAGCTTTCTTCAATTAACCTTCAATTGTTGTACTTTGGCAGTTCCCCCTATTACTTCTTATACTTTGATTTCTTGTTACAAATCCTTATAGATACAGGCATGATTTCTCCTTTTCATTTTAAGGAGATGTTGTTGAGCGCAAGCCTCATCTACCACCATATCCCAAGAGTCCAGAGTTCTCAAATCTGATACAAAATTTTGGTGTGTTTCTCTTGTGATCGTCAAATAAATTTGCTTGCTAGCACACCTCTTTGCACAGCATATTGTTGCCGAGCAAATATCTAATAGAAGGTTTTCGTTCTTTGGACACACCATGGCCTGGGTGCTACTGCGGATATATCTGCTAGTTGTACGAACAGAGGAAATGCACGGGGTGCTGGCTGCAAAGCATCGTGTGCATAGCAAGTGGTCGCGCTATGCCACCGTCATCATGGCTGCCATCGCTAATGACATGTCTGCAGTCCCCCCTTTAACCTCACTTCACTCTGTGTGCCCCTCGTTCGCCATCACTGGGTCAGGAGATCAGATGAGATAAAGGCCTTGAAGGACTGCTGAGTGCCTGCCTAGGTCAACTGGTCCTGGGGGGGGATCTAATGCTGTGTGGTTGCGTTTTGCTTTCTACTTGGGGGAAAGCCTCCTGGCAAGTGTGTCCAGCCACAGTGGGGGTGCTTCCCCGCCAAGGCCATGTCTGTTCCCCCTCCCAGGGCTCCTCTGAACCCAGGACTTGTGTAACAAGGATTCAACCCACAAGTCAGCCGCAGGGTCTGTCTTCTTTCCCCGCTTTCTCCACCATCTCGAACTGTGGAGAATTGGTTCGTTACTGTGACTCTAGTTAACAGCGTGAACCAAGGCAGGGGGAGCACTGTTTCTTCTTTAATCACTTGATTTAAATCAGTAAAACAAAGTAGAACAAAACAGCCCTCTGAGAGCCTCAGGAGACGCTTGCTGATTTAAAATGACTAATAATTCATATCAAGAACATCATTATTATTATGATGACACAATCTGTAGGACACAGCTTACACTTGATCAGTTCAAAACTGGGACAATACCAGAGGAGAATGAGCTCCCAGGGCAGAAATTTGACTTCAACAGTACTCCACCAGGAGGGAAAACTCCTTGGTGGCCTGTATTCTGGGCAGTAGGTGGCCCCTGGAAACAGCATCAGAGAGATGATTTTTCTCCTGGGAGTAGAGTCATCCTGAAACCCATTCCAGGGAACTCTTGCATGTCCTGCTGGGGCCACTGGCTCTGTGTCCTATGGCTGGGTAAACATGCTTCTATTCTCTGTTTTCAGTGCTCCTGGGAAACATCCAAAGTAGCAAGTATGACCTCTGGGTATTAATAGCTTTCATTAACACTCAACAGAAAGGAGCCAGTCTTCGATATCTGAGGCTGGCAAACTTCCGAACACATGCTGCCAAGTCTTCCATCTTGTGGGCACCTGGTCGCTGGCTTCTCGTGGCTGAAGCTTTGTGGGAACATCCCTCCCCCTCCTTCAACAGGACAGCCTTGTTCTCTTGCTGTGGTCCAGGGGGTGTCTTTGCCCACAGCCTCCCCTGCACTCTGTTGCACTGTGGTCTTGCCACTGGGTCTAGCCACCTGGTTCCTGGCTTTCCTTCTCTACAGAGCACTTTTCCCTTCCCTGAGACCTTGAACATACACACAGATAAAGAGAACATATTTGCTTTGTTGTGACCAATACTTCTTTTTTCTCTAACTGCCTGCCCCAGAGACCTTCCGTTCTTATCTTTCCTAAAGCTGATGATCATTTGTCCTCCAGCATACTACAGACTTCTTTTGTTCTGTTTTATGCTATGCCAAGCTAAGCTAAGCTAAGCTAAGCTAAGCTAAGCTATGCTATGCTATGCTATCCTATGCTATGCTATGCTATGCTAAGCTAAGCTATGCTATGGTTTGCACTGAGGCTTAATCATAGGGCTTGCACATGCTAAGCAAACACTCAACCACTGGGTTCTATCTTAGGCCCTCTTTTCACTTTTGATCTTAAGACAGGGTCTCACCAAACAACACAGGAAGATCTTGAACTCACTCTGCAGCCTAGGCAGGTTTTGCATTCGTGATCCCCCTGCCTCAGCCTCTGCCATAGCTGAGGTTCAGACCTGCATGACTAGAGCTGTTATTGTTTCCTTTTTAGTTTTGTTTTCATTTGTTTGACTCTGAAATGTTAGGCAATGCCGCTTTGAACGCTTGGTGGACAGCTGGCGCCAGGCACTGTCTAGGAGGTCCGGGAGGTTTTAGGGGTGGAGCTTAGCTGGAGAATGGCTATCACTGTAGCTGGGTCCGTTTCCTGTAGCTCTTCTTCCGTCCCTCCTCTGCTGGGATGTGAATGGCTATCCTCACCACACATTTCTGCAACTGTGGCATCGAGTACATGCAGCTTATAAGCCATAGACTGAGCCTTCTGTAACTGTGAACTGAAATAAATCTTTCCTGATATACATAGGGACTGCCAGGTAGTTTTATCAGAGCAATATAAATGAACAAAGTGGTGACTATGCTAGCTAAGCATGCATATAGCCTGGGTAATTGTCTTAGTTAGGGTTTTACTGCTGGGAACAGACACTATGACCAAGGCAACTCTTATAAGGACAACATTTACTTGGGGCTGGTTTACAGGTCCAGAGGTTCAGTCCATTATCATCAAGGCAAGAGCATGGCAGCATCCAGGCAGGCGTGGTGCAGGAGGAGCTGAGAGTTCTACAATCTTTATCTGAAGGGTGTTAGCAGAAGACTAGCTTCTAGGCAGCTAGAATGAGGGTCTTAAAGCCCATGCCCACAGTGACACACCTATTCCAACAAGGCTATAACACCAAATAGTGCCACTCCCTGAGCCAAGCATATTCAAACCATGACAATAATCAACCACTAAGCATTGCTACCCATCGGAAGACGTACATTCACAAGTCTGTGTATATTTTTGGCTTTGGAAACTGCTAAACTGGGTACGAGTTTTCTGAGATGAGATCCAATCTCTCTAAGTTAGAATGCAACCTTCAGTCTGATTTTGATGTGCCAAGGTAAAATCCAAACACCCTTGGTTTGTATGTCTGGCTCTGTGGAGGGGCAGTGTGGAGTCTTTTCTTTCAGAAGGAGTTAGCAGCACCGGGAGGTGTTCATATGCTGTTATCGATACGAATATGCCATTAGCCTCTAACTGTCGCGTGTGCTATGCATTCCAACCACAAAATCCCCAACTTAAACATTAGCTAGGACGAAGGAAATGATGAATTATGGAGTTCCCAGCCTTCTCTCTGGTCACTGCATCTAAAACACTAAAGAAGGCGATGACACGGAAGAATGGGGGACAAGGGTGAGCGGAAACCTTTGTTCGCTGGGAGAGGCCATCAGATTAGCTGGAAAGAGACAACAGCAGGGGACAGGGGACCTTCTGGGAGTCAGTTCCCCAAACCACTGCCCCAACCACTCCGCCATTTCCTCGATGTAGTGGTTCCCTTGGGTCATCTTGGCCTCAATACTCGGCCTTAATGATGAAATCCAGCTCAGTGTGATTTTGCGAAACAGATCAAATAAGGCAGTCTCACATAAGGTTGTGGCTGTCCCTGGGTTTGCTGGCTCTACATACGTTTCCTAGCAGATACCTGAGGCCCTCAGCTGAGACCCGGACCCATCTGTCAGTCTACTTCGAGTAATTCAGGCGTGGGGGAATGCACGGTTCAACACCTTTGCTCGGGAGACAGAAGGGAGTATGAGACGGAGCCTCTGGCTACTCGGGGCCAATTTCTGTAGTCCACTGACCCAAAACACCGCGCCTTTCTTCCCTGCAGGCCTTATAAGCTGCCCTTGCTGGGATCGAGGTTATTGAAATCACACATTTCTGACTTTTTCTTTTAACCATAATAATAACCTCTTAACTTCTGCTCCAAACACCCCCCCTCCCGCCACACACACAAGGCTCCGACTGAAGACCTCTGCCTGGTTGTGGGTTGCCCTTTAGTCTGCAACCACACAGGCAATTTCCCTGACCAGCGGGGCGTAAAACTCAAACACACACTCAATGTGGGAGTTCCCCGAGCCCCTTACAATCCTTTCCATGTTGTCCATCAAGCAGACCTGGAAATGCTGAAGAAAATGGAGGGTCGAGCATTGCGCTGCTGGGAGTTGGAGGCGGGGATGGGTGGGAAGCTGAGCTCACCTCTTAGAACCTTAAGAGAGAGACAGTTAGTCCTGCCAGCCTTGGTGGCCTCTCTGTGGGCAGCCGGGGAATTTGCAAAGGTTTGCTCAGGGAAGACAAACGGGAATACGGTCGAAACAGCAGGTTTGAGGCCTTTCCCACAGTTCCCTATTCCTCTCCTCTCAATGCTTTTGGGTGGTGGGACATTTAAACATAAACGTAAGCCAGAAGGCTTGCAGGCATTTGGAGAGCTCAGAGCAGGCTCATCCGTGGTGGTGGTGGTGGTGGTGGGGGGATGCGTGACACACACCCAGCCGAGGGAGGACCTTCCAACCCAGACCTCCCTTTTGAATCACGTTCTTCTGACTTGCCCCACTGTAGCCTGATCAACAGGAAACTAGTTCTGTCCTGGCTTTGGGCTGATCCGGGAACAATATCTCTTTATAGCATCAGATATGATTATTAGATTATTAGATACCCAAGCTGTCCCAGTTCTTTGTATGAAGACAGTCCTCCTGTGTCCTCTGGCCCTCAGCAGTAAGATTGGGATAACAAGGAGAAAAATCTGCGCAATTATTTGAGATAGTTCATTCTTATTGAACTCCAGGAGATTGAGTTCAAGATGTAGAGGTGGCAGGCTGTGCTTGGTTGACAACAGTAATGTCAGCTTAGCAGAAAATGAGTGTGTTGAGTTGAAGTCCTCCAAGAAGATGGAATCTCGTCAAGGGGTTTTTGGAACATTTTGGGGCTTAAAGCATCTAAGCAAACATCCTTTTTTTTTTTTTTTTTTTTTTTTTAAGTCCATGGTCTTAAAATATAAAGCTAGCATCTGCAAACCGAATAGAGAAAGAAACAGTAAAGACAGTGCCCGGGACTGTAACATTAAGGTTGGAGTTCCGTCATAGATTAAAAAGCACACACAGGTTCCGCACACCTGGCCAGATGTCTCTTAACACTCAGACAGCTCTTCTTCAAGAAATAGGACCTTATCCAGCTGGTGGCTTTGGTGAAGGGCATCTGGAGCCAGCAAGACACCAACACTTTCGTCATGGCTGCTGCTCTCCCTAAGGTCGGAGGAAGAAGGACGGCTCCCAGCTGTTCAGACATGACTGCCTAGTGCAGCATGGCAGCTCTCGAGAAGAGAGACAGGCACCTCAAACTTGGGCTCACTTCTTTCCAGGAACTGACCTCTTCATCCTTATAAAGCCCACCATTCGGAGACAGAGGATAGAGCTCCAACACCACATACAGTTAATCCCTTTACAATATCCATGTGGGGAAATGATGAGAGAAGGTAGTAGTTAGCAGAGAGAGGAAATGAGGTGTGGTGTGAGTGGCTTTCTCCAGAGTATCTGGTCTACCTTGTGCTTTTTTTCTACCGTGTGTTATGACTGCTAGAATATTTAGAGTCACATATGTGAACTCCCTATTAATAACTCCCACTGATATTCTGGTAAGTTTTCCTGAGGACTAAGTTAATTATGGGTTGTCTTTCTCCATTTCTTGATGCCTGATCAGGAATAGCAGGCTCCCTGTCTGTGGATTCCTCTGAGCTCTATTAAGAAGCAATGCTGGAAAGAACCCAGATGTCTCTCAATGGAGGAATGGATACAGAAAATGTGGTATATTTACACAATGGAATACTACTCAGCTATTAAAAACAATGAAGCCATGAAATTCTTAGGCAAATGGTTGGAGCTGGAAAATATCATCCTAAGTGAGGTAACTCATTCACAAAAGAACATACATGGAATGCAGTCACTGGTAAGTGGATATTAGCCCAGAAGTTATGAATACCTAAGAAACAACTCACATATCAAATCATTTCCAAGAAGATGGAAGGAGAGAGCCCTGGTCCTGGAAAGGCTTGATGCAGCAATGTAGAGGATTACCAGGACAGAGAAATAGGAGGGGGTTGATTGGGGAATGGGTGGAGGGAAGAGGGCTTATGGGACTTATGGGGAGGGGGGAACTGGGAAAGGGGAAATAATTTGGAATCTAAACAAAGAATGTAGAAAAAATGTTATTGTAGATTCTAAAAAAAAAGAAGAAGAAGAAGCAAATCTCATTCTGCCTCATTAGCTTGAACTCTCTTCAGAGTTCTCTCTTCGCTGTTATCTATCTTTCTGCTTGTGGCATTGATATTTCTTCTAATAAACTGCTTTCTCAAAAAGAAGGTCTTCCTCAGTGTCCAACTTGAATCCCAAACCCGAGATCTTTTAGGTAGATGAATGGATGAATGAGTAGATGGATGGGTAGGTGGGCAAATAGATGGAAAGATTAGTAGTTGCATGGATGGATGGATGGATGGATGGATGGATGAGTGGGTAGATGAATGGATGAATGAATGAGTGGGTGGATGGATGGATAGATGGATGGATGGATGGACGGATAGATGGATGGATGGATGGATGGATGGATGGATGGATAGGTGGATGGATGGGGATGGATGGGGATAGATGGATGGATGGATGGATGGATGGATGGATGGATGGATAGGTGGATGGATGGGGATGGATGGATGGGGATGGGGATGGATGGATGGATGAGTGAGTGGATGGATGGATAGGGATGGATGGATGGATGGATGAGTGGGTGGATGGATGGGGATGGATGGGGATGGATGGATGGATGGATAAGTGGGTGGATAGGTGGATGGAGGGATGGCTGTGAGAATGGATATGTAGATGTGTGAACACACGAATGGATAAGTGGATGCATGTAAACATCATCAGAGGCAGAAAGAAAACTGAGATGGAGATTGGTGTACAGACTTGGGGGAAAGTATAAAACATGACTGTCTGGAAGTTAACAGAGGAGACAAAAGAAAAAAAGAAAGAATCACAAAGAAGGAAGACTTAATTGAGGTTAAAACCAAGAATCACAAACTGTTGTCACAGGAATCAGACACATAGACTATTCCAATAATATAAAGGGAAGATCAAGGGGTGTTGGAAAGATGGCTTAGCAGTTCAGGGAGTTGACTGCTCTTCCAAACCACCTGGGTTCTATTCCCAGCACTCCTATGGCAGCTAACAACAGTTAGTTAGTTAGTTAGTTAGTTAGTTAGTTAGTTAGTTAGTTAGTTTGTTACTTAGTTACTTAGTTAATTCATTCCAAGAGGATCCAACACTTTTTTTCTGGCCTCCTTAGAGCACTGTGGTACACAGGCATGCATATAGGTAAAACTCACACACATAGAAATAAATTATCCTTCAAAATGGGGAGGGGGGATTCAAGGAGATTCTAAGGGACTAATTAAAAACTTCAGATTATACGATTCACAGAAAAACTATTCACTTTCCTTACATTTTTGATGGAAAACTATTTTTAAAATAAGAAAATACATGCTGTCTTAATCAGCATTGAAAATTCATATTTCTGATACATTTCAGGTTCTTAGAGATATATCAGGTGACAGAGATGAGCTGTGGATGCTACATTTCTCTCCCTAAGACAGTCCCTGAACCTTGCAATGTTCTGATTTGTCTGGTTGTCCTGACATTCTTTGATGAATTGTTGGGAGCCAGGTTCGAATGCTCTTAATTAGAAGACAAGTGTGAGACAGTGTGGCAAAATCTTGTATAGCTACCAAGATTATTCCATCATCCCAAAGAAGAACATATTTTGTCTACCACCACCCCAGCAGGTAACTCTCTCAGAACTGATATTATTCACATGTCTCCCTTCAGTGACTGTTACCTACTTGACAATTCCAACTCAGTAAGGGCTAGGCATTAACTGAGGTCACCCAGGCCTGCTTTATGACCTCTCTAAGCCACCACACAAAGAATAAGTTTCCTAAAGACACACTTTTGGCTTTGTTTCACATCAACTAGAATAGAAAAAGTATATCTGGACCTTTATCCATTAAAAACCATCTTCTATGCAGGGATTGCTTGCCTAATCTCTGTGGAAGGATGTATTCCAATTCTGAGGCAAGATACACAGACTGTATTTGGGCACGCAAGCTATTTAAGATGGGCTTTAATTCCATCATGAGCTGTATGTGTTTTGAAGTCATGAAGAGAATCAAAAGGGTGTTGCATGTGACAGAACAGAGGCTCCTTTGACATCTCCCTCTCTTCCTTCCTTTCCCACTGAGACTTCTTTATTTCGGATTTTGCTTTGTGACTTGAAAGCTATCAGGACATAATGATTTCAACATCAAGGAATTGTTTGCTTAATATGAGTCTTAAAGTGATTGAAGTTGGGTAGAGGCACGTGATAATTAACACTATGCAGCCCAAAAGAACCTATCACTCATAGAACAGAGGCACTCCACAAATGGCCCTCTCCCCAACTTCTTCCACTCCTAACCTTGATTTCTCTCCAGTAGCCATCAATTGTGCGTGCAGTTTTTCTATTTCTGAGTACATAAGGGTGCATTTTCTTTACTTCTTGATTCTCTAATTTTCTTTCGAACTGAACATAGTTTGCTTATCCTTGCACCCTGCCTCAATTTCATGAAATGGGTTTATTTTAAGCCCTAGGTGTCCTTTTCTCTAGGAAACATTTTGGAGCTGGGGATGTCACAATACTCTGGACAGAGCTACTTGATAAACAACCCTGTACACTCATGTGTTCTTCAAGACAGGAGGCCATTGTGGGGTAGCTCCAACTTACATACAACAACAAAACAGACAAATCATTATGTGTTGTGGTGCTCATTGGTAATCCTAGCACTGGGGAGACAGAGACAAGGGTCCCTGGGGTTTACGGACTAGCCAGCCAAGCTGATTTGGTGACCTCCATGTAAGTAAAGTCCCTGTCCACAAAGACCACTTCAGTAACCCAGCAGGTAAATCGAGATCCCAAAAGATTTAGAATAGATTGAACTGGAAAATGAATTGTGTTTCCAGCTAGCAAGGATCCATGCAGGAACTGATAAACCCGTTCGTTCATGCAGGAACATTTACTGGTTACTTCCATTGTGACTAGCCCCCAGTCATATGTTAATGACACCAAACTGTTCAGCAAAGGATTTCAGAGCATGGTGAGCAGCAGGAATCAGCTACATCCAACGTCCTGTAATATAAAGATGCATTCTAGTTACATAGTAAGGTCTCATGGCCATGACTGCCCAATTTGTTAAAGCACTCTACACTGCTATCTTTCAGATGCTGCCAGAGATCAAGGAATTTTAACCTGCTCGCCAACATTAAAGATAGTCACCATTCTGGGTGCTGAGTATGTCTGGCTTTTTTGTCCATTAACATCTGTGTTATTACCTTGTTGGCATGGTGATTACATACAAAGAGCAGGAACAGGAAGACACAGACAATGTCAAAGGACATTTAAAATTTGGTAGTCAAAGACTGGGTGTGGCTGTGGTGGGAAATCAGAGCTGTGCTTGCCATGGCAAAAATAGCATCATCCCACTTCTTAAGTGGGCCATTGGCAAACAGGGCTGAAATCGAACACCAAGCAGTGGGTGTTTTGTTTTGTTTTTCTCAAATGATCATGGAAACTAAAAAAGAAAAAAAGAAAAAGAAAAGAAAACAAACAACAACAACAAAAACCCCAACCTATCAAATAGTGCTTCTTACAAGAGATTGCTACTCTGAGCTTCCTGGTCAGCAGTACCGGTCCAATTCTAGAACATCCTAAAATCCACATATCTATGATTGTCATACACGTGCTGTAATCTGTTGCCTTGACCCCGTCATGTGTGTTCATGTTCTACCACTTTAGAAATAATATCCCTGAAGAGAGCCTCAAACAAATGAATTAGTATGACTATATATTTTGGAGGATATCTATATGTAAGACTCCAGAGTGCATAGCCAATATGAGAGAAATCCATTTTAATAAAAGAGGAAGCATCTGGCGTATTATGTAGGTATATGTGATACTTATTGCAACCTATTAAAATGGATGTCATCAGCATCCTTAACACCAACAAGGATCGTTGAATTTTACATGTCTTTTGTCCTTGGTATCTGAAGCTAAGCATCGCCCCTTCTCCTTGAGACTCTTCCCTCCTCTCTCTTCTTGGTAATTTAATTATCTTGAGTTGATTTCCTCAATCTGTCTTAGACCTGTCCATTTATGGTCTAGTTTCCCTCTCTGTGTCCATTGCTTTATATTTATTAACCCTTTAACTACATTTATTTAAAAAAAATAAACCAGATGAGACTGTTGCTCCATTCAGCCCAGTGTGTGTATGTATACACACAACTCACACACACACACACACACACACACACACACACACACAAGCTTGGAAGTATAAAGGAGCAAGAAATTTGTCATTCCCCTTCCCAGATCAAGGATGGTCCCAGGAATGCGGAAGTCTGGCCAGAAGCCTGGGCCAGTCCTTGCCACTGTATGGCAGAGACTCTGTCTACAGGATAATGGAAAGTCAATGACTGAGCATCTGAGGAGCTTTGTTTTGAGTGAGAAGACAAATCTTGACATAAAGGCACATTCCAAGGAGAAAGAAGATTGGACGTGGAGCCAGGGGATGGAGGTTAGACAAGACTTCTGTTCTTAAGTGATGGTGCTAATTTTATTGGGTGCTTATGGCCTAAAACATAAGTAGAAAAAGTTTCTTGAAAAGTCTCCATACAGAAGATGCAAGTGAAGACAAAGGAGTGTATTGAATAGTTTGTATGTGCCCAAACTGTGTGGTCACTTTGGGCATGGCATCTGAGTTTCGTGGTAGCAGAGGAAGAAGGAAGAGGAGGAAAATGAGGAGGAGGAGGAGGAGGAGGAGGAGGAGGAGGAGGAGGAGGAGGAGGAGGAATGCAGCAGTAGCAGCAGCTATTTATCAATATTTTGTAAGAAAAATGAGGTGAACGCACTGTACAACCCCCGCACCAATATTTCCTCTGCTCAGCCTGTGCCTGCTGCTCCCTGCTCGTTAGGCGACAGTCTCAGCCCAGGAACCATACCCGGCATTTTCATCCTGCTCTGCCTTTTGACCCAAAACCCCCTTCCTCATTCTCCAGTCAATAATGAGGTTCCAGCTATTCGCCTCAAAGCTGTGTCTCACCACCCAGGTTTCTTGTCCCATGAGCCCTCCTTGGGTAACCACCCTAGGTCCTCCTCCCCCCTCCCCACAGGCCTCTGTAACTGTAGGTCACTAGAGTGGCGTCCTTCCTCCCCAAAGTTTTATAATAGTTGCTTCTGCTTCCTTCTCTACAATGTTTTCCACCATGTGCTTGGTCAAAGTTAGAGAGTGATGAGAGAGAGAAAGAGAGAGAGAGAGAGAGAGAGAGAGAGAGAGAGAGAGAGAGAGAGAGAGCTATTAATTTGCATATACTACCAGTTACTTATATCTTTGGATCCTGCTCTAGAAACGGAATTCAATCAAGGTTGATTGGCCAAATAAAATCTTATTACCCTTTAAACACCACAATCCATGCATTTGTTCTAACATACCATGTTGAAGTAAAGGAAGATTCATTTAAAAAGGCTGAGGTGATGGGTTTTATTGGGATTTTCAAGACTATATGATAAAACCTGTATTACAGACAGAAGCATTACAAGGAATGAACAACATTTTCTTTTAAAACAAAACTGCCACATACAGGAAATATTTAGTTTTAACTGGAATTCTCCAGTCTTCTTTTATTAAATCCCTTGAGTGTGCTTCCTCCCCATCTATAGTAATGGTTTTCCAAGACCTGAGCATCATTTATGTACACAGGCTGATGATCGTCTGTAAACTGTTGAGAGCCAGAGCTCTCTCTGTTAAGCAGAGAAAGCAAGCTGTTCTGCTGTTAAGGGAAACTGTCAAGTGATTTAAGCAAAAATCTGACTGAGGAAAACGCTGACCCCTCAGAAGATACAGTCTCGGTGGCTGCCTCTCAGAGGGTAAATACTGTCAAAATTCCAGAAAATACCTAACAGAATTAAGAGAGACCAAATCAAGCTTTATAGTAAATGAAAAAGTACAAAAGAGAAAGCAAGCTGAGCTCCAGGACTCATCTACCCCTGCTTCTGGGCTGTGGATGTGCTACAATGTGACCATCCCTGCTTCCTGGCTGTGGATGTGACACTATGTGACCATCCCTGCTTCCTGGCTGTGGATGTGACACTATGTGACCATCCCTGCTTCCCGGCTGTGGATGTGACACTATGTGACCATCCCTGCTTCCTGGCTGTGGATGTGACACTATGTGACCATCCCTGCTTCCCGGCTGTGGATGTGACACTATGTGACCATCCCTGCTTCCTGGCTGTGGATGTGACACTATGTGACATCCCTGCTTCCCGGCTGTGGATGTGACACTAAGTGACCATCCCTGCTTCCTGGCTGTGGATGTGACACTATGTGACCATCCCTGCTTCCCGGCTGTGGATGTGACACTATGTGACCATCCCTGCTTCCTGGCTGTGGATGTGACACTATGTGACTATCCCTGCTTCCTGGCTGTGGATGTGACACTAAGTGGCTAGCTGCCTTTTGTCCCTGCTGCCATGCTTTCTTTACCATGACTGACTGTGTCCCCTCAAACCATGAGACAAAATAAAATCTTCCTTCTTAAATACCTTTGACTGGCATTTTGTCACAGCAATGACAAGTTTCTAATATAAAATGATCGTCTTCACGGTCTGGGGCAAAGGGGCGGGACTTAGGAAAAGCCAGAGTAAGCCTCTCCATTAGGAAGAGGCCAAAGAGAACAAAGTAGGGGAGGGACTTCCACCTCTCTGCTCTTGAGGGTACGTAGTGTTCCCCAGTTTCCTTATCACAGGCTAACTGACAGTCAAAAGAAATCCTATCCTTAGAATTTCAACTTTTTACTCAAAGTTGTATTAAAATGCAAATCACAGGTCTGGAGAGATGGTTTAGTAGGTAAGAGTACTAGTCCAGGTGCCCATGTAGTGGTTTACAATGGTCTATAACTCCAGTCCCAAGGTGTCCAGCACTGTCTTCTGGCTTCTACAGACACTGCCCACAAATGGTACATAGACATACATGCAGGTAAAACACCAATGTGCATAAAAATTAATTTTAATTAGTTAATTAATTAATTGGAGCAACAGTGCAATTTCTCCAGGCATTGGTTTTCAGAGGCCTCCTCTGAGAATTGGCTCTGAAAGGGAGGAGAGATGAGAAGAGAGGAGACAACCTCAAAACCAAAACTCGCCTGAAGAGTTCCCCCTATTCCCTCACTCCTAGGTTCTGCCATAATCTGTATTATGGTCTGGCAAGTCATTGCTTTGAATGCAGAATTTGAATGTATTAGTTTTCAGTCCACAAACTGAAAACAACTAAACCTCAGTGAGTCTCTGCTCTAAAACACCGCTGCCAACATCTATTTGTATTTCGGTACTGGAGGATTGAGCCGGGGCTTTGTCCACATCAGTCCAATGCTCCACCACTCAGCTATAGCCCCAGCCTGAAATGTCTGTATCTCTATAGCCCTTTCATGACTAATACCCGTGGCATTTGCCCATGTTTAAATATCGCCCTGGGATAGTTTATACCACTCGAAGGGGGCCTCTCATGCCATGGTACCCTGTAGAAATTTGCTTTCCCTCGTCGGATGCCATCTACAAGCCTTCAAGAGATGGGTAACTTCCGAAGCCTGGACTCCAATAGGCGATTGGTTTGAGGAAAAGAATCTTGATTGCTTCATATGAAATTTGGCCCTGGAGCAGGCAGTGAGGAACCGTGGAGGGGTAGCAGAATTGTGGAGAAGTCTGAAGGGGTCACAAGAAAGACTGACCAGAGACCGGAGTGACCAGATTTAGGCAAAGATGAGAAAATGGGTTCTAGGAACTGAGAGGTCCTTTGGAACTGCCTCCCATGGCTCCTTTGTTTAACTGAGACCTGTTGGTGGCTGATTATCAGAATATAGGAATGAATGAGGGTCTCTTCAAAACTCAGGTGGACAGTTGTCTGGCTTAGCGGTACACAGAAAGTTATGTCAAGGCTCTTTTACAGGTATTAATAGTTTGATAGTTAAGTCACAAAATTATATTTACTATCATAGCTGGGGGCACAGAGGCATTAAGCAACATCTCCAGGGGCAGAAGCTGATTGACTCAACCTCAATGTGAGCCTGAGCTTCTTAGACATAGGAAACACAATTTTAAGATGCCATCAATAGACCATTGTCCTGAGAAGTCAAAACAGACCAAACAAAGGGGAGGGGGGAGGGGCATTTCATCCTTCAGATACAAGGGTACAGGGCATCTCTCATAGGGTAGACAGAAGTTCCTTTTAATGAGTGAAGTTGTTTTTCCATGACTTTATTATTATAAAGCAGACTTGGTTTACCACAGGCTCTTGGAGTTAGATTTGTGATGATGTATAGAATATTTTCTTTAACAATCCAACTTAGAAATGAAAGAACCACCTACCTCCAAAGGCTTAGCGTTTCTGAGCTCTACCTCTTGCTTAGCCCTGACACCTGGGGAAAAGTATTGAACATCAGCACACCTCAATTTTCTCATTTCTGTGATGGGGACCCACCTAACAGAGTCACTTAAATAAGGAATAAGTGGGTGTGTGTGTGACAAAAGCCTAAGAGGTGACGGATGCCCCATCAATATTAGCTCTAGAATTTGTCACCTGTCATCATTACTGCTACAAAAGTAGCAGCAAGAATAGAATATGTTTTGGGATGGTAGGGTATAATACAGTAGAACAGCCTGCAATGTAATACTTAGTCAAACAAAATCTAGCCTGTGTGACGCTCCCCTACCCTATGTATGTATGTGTCTGGTGTGTACATGTAGGCTAGAGGGTGACGTCCAGTGCCTTTCTCAACTGCTCCTCCACCTTACCTTTTGAGACAGAGTCTGTCACTCAACCTCGAGTTCACTGGCCAGGTAGAGTTCAGTAGCTAGTGAGCCCCACGGATCTTTCTGTCACTGCCTCCCCAGTGCTGGGATAATAGGACATGACTCCACGTCTGATTTTGATGTGGGTGTTTGGAACTAAACTCGAGTCTTCACATTTGTACAGCATCACTTTAATGACTGAGTTGTCTCTATGGCCCAACATACTTAGCATTCCTAACAACTGTCTGCTAATTTTGCAGTTGCTGATTATTCTCCAGACCTCCTCGGACCTCCTCCTCACCCCTCCTTGCTGACCACTGATGAATTTCAGATTCTTGGAAATCCAGTATCTTTGTATTCCTGGAGCTGTCTGGAATTTTACCTTCCAGGATTCATACTTACAACATTAACAACTCAACACAGATCTGGCTTCTACACAATATAGTTTTCAGTTACAGGTTCATGTGGGTCAAATTTCCCCTCCCAAGAACATGTGCTACCCTTTGGTGACACACACATTCATATCTTTATCTTTAAAACCTTTGTCCTGCCCAAGTTACATAACATATTCCAGACATGGGAGTTGGGGGGGAAAATGCAGATCTGTACTTAATCAGTACAGGTAAATGACAGAGTAATAACTTAATGTAATGCTTAATTACAGTAAATATGTAATCATCTATTTGCTTCATTTCCTGTTCCCATTTGCAATATTCCATTTTGCTTTAATAATCATAAATATGCATGTTTTTTATTGTAGTTACTTGAACTCCTTTTAGGACAAAATATATTAATGAGAAATAAACAAAGGTTAGGATCAGAGGGATGACTTGAAAGATGACCTGATTTTGTAGATTTTGGAAGCCAGGGATATGTTGACTGGTAGAGCTGCCAACCTGTAGCTGGAGAATAATATGAGTCAAATTGAGCAAGATACAGAAGGTCCAGTATGGGTCAGGCAGTCCAAAGCCATGCCAGATGGGTGATCGTTTTGTTCTTAACACTAGCAGCATTGCACGCTGGAAGCAAAATGCTGGGAGACCAGACATCGCATAAGCCTGTGGGCTCTAGGCCCACAACTGCCTCATAGAAATTCTGACTCTTCCATTCTCTATGGTTGGAAGGTAATTAGTCAGTCACTGTGTCTGAACCTTCACTTCCTCGTCTTTAATGAGATGATGGTTCACATAACTACTACCATAAGGCGTCTGAAGATAATGCAGTTCCAGTGTATCTCAGTCATGGTTCTATTGACATGAATAGACATCATGACCAAGGCAACTCTTATATGGGGAAGCATTTAATTGGAGGCTTGCTTACACTTTCAGAGGCTTAGTCCATTATCATCCCAGTGAGAAGCATGAAGACATGCAGGCAGATGCTGGAACAACAGCAGAGAGCTGGATCCTGATCCTAGGCAGAGAGCCTACTAACATGGGCTTTTGTTTTTATTTTTATTTTTAATTTTTATTGAATATTGTCTTCATTTACATGGCCAATGGTGAAACCTTTCCCGATTTCCCCCTCCCCAAAGACCCCCCAATCTCCCACCCCCTGCCTCCACGTACATGCCTCTCTACCCGACACACTCCCTACCTCCTTCCCCCTCGGTTTCCCTTTGTTGGGGGCATCTATTGAGCCTTTACTTGACCAAGGATCACTCCTCCCACTGATACCCAACAAGGCATTCCTCTACCAAATTTTTGGCTGGAACCATGTGCACCCCTTGGTTGATGGTTCAGTCCTTGGGAGTCTTGGGGCATCTGGGTGGCCGAAATCATTGTTCTTCCCATTGACATGGGCTTTTGAACCTTAAAGCCTACCCCTAATGACACACCTCTTCTAACAAGACCACACCCACTTCATAAAGGCCACACCCCTTAATCCTTCTAGTTCTTTCAAATAGCTCCACTTTCCAGTGATGTAGCACTCAAATACATGAGCCTATGGTTGTGACTCTTAACCCCACAGTGATACATCCTTTCCCAGAGCAATATACTCATGGTGTTGGCTATTATACCACCACAGAGAGGGATCTTCTGTGTAGAAAGGCTCTGCATTACCGATATCAATACTGAGTTCTGGAGAAGTTGTAAACTCAGTTCTACCAAACATTGGATGGGTGCTTGAACTCTCTCTCACCACTTCTGAGTCTGCAACAAGGGGTCAGACGTTAACAGAAACTAGAGTATTCGCATTGCCCTTCAGGATCCAGGCTCAGAGGGTACACAGATTTCATATGCATAAGCACGTTAGTGTAGAAGTCTTTTATAGAAGTCATCATTTAATCTGTCAAGAGAGTCAACTAAAATCGTATCACCATGTTCTCAAACAGAGCTTTCCCGTGTCAAGAGAGCACAGACAGGGAAGACACTGCCAAAAGGATGCAGAGTTAAGAAAAAACTTTTAATACCACCACTACCACCATCACCACCACTACCACTACCACCACCACCACCACCACCACCACCACCACCACCACCACCACCACTACCACCACCATCATCTTGCAGTGGTAGAGAATAAAGCCTTACACCTGCTATGTGAACGCTCTATCATTGGGCTGTATCCAGCCCTTCTTCAATAGTTTTAAGAGACACAAAGAAACTCCCTCCCCCATTATTATAAAGATGTTTTGATCCAGAAACACACAGCTTTAAAACCCAGGGTGAGACCTTATGGTGTTCACAATTTGTAAATTATTAGGTTGGTCTTGAGATTTTACTTCCTCTATACATACCCAGACATATAAGATAGTTCCACACTTGTAATTACAAATGAGTTGAGATGTGTGATTATATACACTCCACTGAAAACAAATCTAATTTACACACCAGAACACAGAAGCAACAAATCCTCATCCAATTGTTTCCGGGAACTCACAATTGCCATGAGAAACTAAAAGCCACATTCCTTATGTTTATTTGTAGTGCTAGGGACTGAGTCCATACTGCCTCGTACATGCTAGGCAAGTGCTATACCACTAAGCTACACCTAGTCAGTGTATACTAAATGCTTTAAAATTAATTATGCATTACCTATTCACCGTCCAAGTATATACTTTCAAGGACTAGTACTTACACCAAACACTCATGTCCTGGAAGCACATGGATTTTAATAAAAATAAATAAATTTATAAGTCTATCAAGTGACCAGTATCTTCTGTAATATACAAAGTACTTTTGTACATTAGTTATATTTGAAGCAAAGAAATAAACGTTTAAGTCCTCTCTGTGCTGGTTAGTTCTAGCCATTAACTTAATACAACAGAAAATCAGAGAGGAGAGTGCTAATGAGGAAGTAACTGGTTGAGGTTAGACTGTGGAAGATTGTTTTCATTGTTGATTGATATAGGGAGAGTCAGCCCACTGTGGGCAGTGCCATTCCCTAGGCTAGGATGGGAATTGTGTAAGAATACAGAAAGAGGAATAAAAGATTGGGGGCGGTTATGTCTCTTCCCTCCACTTTTGTTCATGGTGCCCTGCTTCAAGTTCCTGGTTGCCTTCCTGGCTATGTGGGTTTTTAAGGAAAAGGATCCTTTTTCTCCCCAAGCTGCATTTGTCTGGGTATCTTATCACAGAAAATGAGACGAAACAGACACTTCCTTTAGTCCATCAGCATCTTATTTCCTGCTCTCAGGAAGGAGCGGCGCTGTGATGATCAGATGATACAGGGACATGTCATGACCGTGCATTACATCCTCAGGTGGCATGCTAACCCCAGCCAGCTCTCTTTTCCTCCAGGCGCCAAGTTCACACTGTGGGTCACAGAATGAAGATCATGAAACTACCAGGGGCATAGCCATACACCAGCCTGTGATCTCCTGAGGGTCTGGGGCTTCACCTTCGCTCTTAGAGGCAGTTTTGCTCGTGCCAAGCAGAAACGGGGCTGATGCTTTTGTTTTGCTCACATGTTGCTTTTTGTGCATATTGATGGGACCGAATTGTGCTCGATGCTTTCCATATGTAGCCAACACACCCTTCCGCATGCCCCGCCCCCACAATCCCTGTCTCCATCTCCTCTGTGGCTCCAAGGGATTCCTCTGAAAATAGTGTCTGTTCTTCATTAATTAAAGACCCAGGGACTCAGGCAGTGATCTATTTTCCTTTTTCTCTATATACATTCACTCTGATACGTCTCCCTCCTCCACATCGGGGAGAGCCCGCACCGCACTTGATCGCAGGTGGTTTCCTAGGAAACCCACTCACAGCCAAGTCCCCCAAACTGCACATTTCCATTCCCTTCCCTACCTCCCCTTCCAATAAGCGCTGGCTAATGAAACAAGGTGGAAAACGTATCAGCAGTTTTAGAAATTACTCCACAAAGGCAGGTTAGCAATTCCATCTCCATTCAGGAAAAGACCATGTAATCGGCCGACTCTGGGCTTTTATCAGGAGGAAACGCTGTTTAGAATTGCAGCTGCCAATCTGAGTGCTGGATGTGTTACATGGTCAGAAATTGTACCGCTCTCCTGAGAGGCCAAGATCGGGCAATTTCCTGACTGCCCAGTTTTTTAAGTTCCATCCAGAAGTTGTGGTTATTTCTATTTACTGGGGCCTCCTGGGCATGGGGTTGGGGGTGGGGTATGTTTTGAATCTGAAATGTCCCCCCTCTGGCTCATGATTTGAATGGTTAGACCCCAGCTAATGGTACAATTTTGAAAACAGTGGAGCCTTCGGGAGATGGACCCCAGTAGGTAGAGAAATAGACTGCTGGGACAGGCCTTTGAAGGTCACGGTCCCACCCCCGTCCCTGCTGAATTCTCTGCTTCTTGGTTGGCACCCTCTGAATGGCTACTCAGCCTTGTGCTCCTCCCACCCTGGACTAGGTGACTCCAGCAGGCGTCCCTTGCTACCGAGAGAGGACTGCAGTACCATGAAACCATAATCCTTTGTGATCCCTCCCTCCCTTAGTTTGTTCTGTTGGGTAAACTGATGTCAAGGATATGAAAAGAAAGGTATACAGTTGGTCTCTGCTCATTGTAGAAGAAGGAAGGTCAGGTGGGAAGAGGAGGCCTTTGGGCCGTAAGAACAGCTTCCCCCCTTTTCCCCAAAGCCCCCAGGACATAGTTCTTAGGAAACCTGTAAGCTTATATTCTGGACATGTGTTTTCTTCCTTCCTTCCTTCCTTCCTTCCTTCCTTCCTTCCTTCCTTCCTTCCTTCTTCCTTCTTCCTCCCTCCCTCTTCTTTCTCTTCCTTTTCTTTTCTTTCTCTCTTTCTTTCTTCCTTCCTTTCTTCCTTCCTTCCTTCCTTCCTTTCTTTCTTTCTTTCTTTCTCTCTCTTTCTTTCATTTTCTCTCTCTCCTTCCTTCTCTCTCTCTCTCTCTCTCTCTCTCTCTCTCTCTCTCTCTCTCTCTCTCTCTTTCTCTTTTCCTCTGCTTCAAGAAAACCCCAGGCCCCAGTGCCCCCCAGCTGAAGGGCATCTTCACTCTTTCCCCAAAGCAAAGGTGGTTGGCCAGACACTTCCTACCTCAGCAACAGGCTTTCAGAAAAGAGGCTCACTGACAAGACAAGGCCATGCATCCTGAGCAAACCACAGAGCAACCACGGGGTGGGGAGAGGCTAGGAGGTACAGCTGTGGGGCCTTGCCCTGTTCCTCAGGGAAGCTGAAAATGGCTGGAGAAGAAATGAGTGTGTGGTTAAACCAGAACACAGTCGCATACTTCATTGGGAAAGTCAAAGGACTGTTCAGAATACTAAATAAAAAAAAAATAAGGAGGGCATAGAGGCAGGGGCACTGACCCATGAGGAGCAGGGAGCTCACAGGGGGAGTGCAGTCCCCAGTGTGCCCGCAGGCCTGGAGCTGATCTTCAGGCGGCTTGACTTCTGCTGGGGTCACCACCATCTGTGATGTGGATCTGTCAAAACAACATGCCTGGCTTCCTTATCACAGAAGGCTAGGTGGGAAGAGGAGGCCTTTGGACCATAAGAACAGCTTCCAAAACAGACGCACTTCCAAAAAAAAAAAAAAAAAAAAAAAAAAGCTGAAGTATGACAAAGGTCACCCTGGGAAGGCAGGATTACAAAAACCTGTAACTTTAATTGTTTCAAACCTTATTTTTAATGATGGCTCTTTTTAACCTCCCTTTTAACCCACCACTCACCTGAGGGAGTGGGAAAGAAAGGATAAGGGGCAGTGGACCTGTTTGGAGAGGTTCTTTGAGCAACTCCCATCTGTGCTGTCTGGAATCCACAGTTCAGTTCACAGGTCAGCAGCGGCAGCTCGATCCACTCGCACACACGTCATGGATACACCAGCAGTCCAGCTCGGTAGAGTCGGGACAGCAAACACGAATCAGCAGCGGTGGTGTGACCTAGCAGAGACGGCCCGGCCTCAGCCTCACCTTGAGTCATCAGGAGGGACCAGGAGGAACACCGGAAGTTCTTGGCTGCTCCTCTCTCAGGGAAGTGAAGATGAACGAAGACCCACGAGACCCATGAGTGTTGCATGGGTAGCTCTATAAACGAGCCTAGCTCGGCCTCCACCACTGTCCGTTGAGTCCTGTTTATAGCCTCCAAACATCACGCGTCCTCCACAGGTCTCGTCTCAGCACGGGTCTCGCTTCAGCAGTGTGTCTGTCTCAGCTGATATTGCTCTGCAGATCAGCCCAGCAGAAATGGCGAGAAACTGCAGCACACCACCAGAAGTTTGTTGATGAGTTACTCTCTAGGGAGTCTCAACAAGCACAGCTTAAACGCACAAGGTAAGGAGGACCGATACGTGTGTGTTGTTAGCAAAGACTCCTTCGTCACGGGTCCTTTCACGTGATTGCTTTAGCAGAACATCCTTTCACCTGTGTCTGCTTCAGCTAAATATTCTGTTCCGAGACTGTCTCAGCAAAACACCACCCAAATGACTTTCGCATGGAAACCCTTAAGTTTCCACTTCAAAAACCTGACCCTAAAGGTGACATTTCTTCTTTGCCTTGTGAAAGGAAGTTTGCAGCAGACAGTGCGGAGGCTTCTTCTATCCTTGCCCTGGAGAGCAAGTGGAATGCTTCTCCAGGGCTGCTCTGAGCCTATGAGCGAGGAACTCTCAGCAAAGACTGAAGATGGCCGGCCCACAGCAGAACCCAGCAGTGTTGCTGCAGCCCGGGACCCCGGTGACAGTTCTGCCAGACAGGTGGAACCTCTACGGAGGACAGAGGAGAGGCAGGCACCCGTGCTTTAGATGGACGGCAGCGTCTTTCTAGATCATGACCCGAAACCAGCCCAGGCCCGAGACTCGACTTATTCTAAGAACAGCTTATTCGGTACTGTTGAGCTTGTGCAGGATCTGTCACCAGACTCTTCATCTTGACGCGCAAAGGAGAACTCAGAACAATCCACTTCAGAGCCAAAGATGGTGAGGATGGTGCGGAGGTGTGGAGCGGTGGGGACGGAGCGGCAGGTTTTAAGGTTTCCACCTGGCATCCTCAAGGGAACACGTTCTTAACTGAATGCAGCAAAACTGACATGACTGTCACCGGCACGAACACCCAGCTCTTATGAAAGGGTCCTCGTGAGCACAGGCTGCTGCCACCACTTCTGTATGCGGATGTCTTTTCCTCCTTTCCTAGACACACCATGCTGGCACAGGGGGATGGGCAGCGGGGAAGAAGGAAAATTCCCGAGTACCTCGGTTTTGGCAACACAAGCTTACTTTCCACGCCAAACTGATTACTGGAGATAGATTCGGTTTCTTCTGGAAGGACTCCTCCTTTTGAGCGAAGCTAATCACTTACCTTCTAGTAGTTTTTGCAAAATACATATGAGAATGTATTTTGAAAATAAGTGCACAGCGGACCGAGGGAGTCATTGATCACCGCACTCGCCATGCAAGTGTAAGGATCACAGGAGACGGGATTCCAACATGCTTGCAAACGCTGTGTACACAGGGTGTCCCATCTGTAATTCCAGCACTTGGAAGGCACAGACAGAAGGCCCTTGGAGGAAGACTGATAGCTAGAATAAATACATCTTCAAAGCCTACATTCAACAGAGACCTCCTGCCTCAACGAAGAAGGTGTGACTCTAGAGGAGAACCATGTAAGAAGATCATCATGTCAACTTCCGATCTCTATGCGCATGTGCACACATACACACATGCACCTACATGCATGTGCCTCCCGCATGTGAATACACACACAGTCAGCCTCACCATAGGCACATACACATGAAAAGATACAATATTATACTAATGACGTCCCTTTTTCCAAACACGCCTAGGTTCTGGTAACCATCCTTCTGGTCTACTGCTGTATGGTCAATATTTATATTTGACATGCAGCTTTTGTCTTTGAAAAATAAAATTTAAAACCAACAAGCAGATACAAATAAAATACACAGGATGCCTGATGGACAGTTTGATTGTGTTGATTAAAAAAAAAGAAGGGGCAAATGTCTACTTCTGATTCCCTTGTGGAAAACACACACACACACACACACACACACACACACACACGAGATTCCCCAGCCCAGAAAGAGGGTGTGAGCAGCAGAGATCTATACCTCCCTGTCAGTGCACCAGGAAGATAGAACGACCCAGGGGAAGATGATAGCATGGGGCTTGGGGCTCATGGGGCTCTTGGGACTCGAGGGGCGCAGGCCTTTGCAAAGCTGGGTAGAGGAAGAGAGCCATCTGCCTTCTAGTTTGCAGGTCAGACAATGAGCTCTCAGTGGTGACCACAGAGGACTGTGGTGTAACAACGTGCTGAATAGTTTTATGGTCGACTTGGCCTAAGCGAAAGTCATCTGTGAGGAGGAAACCGCGATTAAGAAAATGTCTCCATAAGACTGAATGCTCTAGACAATCCTGTAAGGCATTTTCTTAATTAGTGACTGATGGGGGAGGGTCCAGCCCATGGTGGGTGGTGCCAGCCCTGGGCTGGTGGTCCTGGAGTCTATAAGAAAGCAGGCGGAGGGAGTCATGGGAAGCAAGCCAGTATTTACATAGCCCCTACTCCATGGCTCCTGCCTCCAGGTCCCTGCCCTGTGGGAGCTCTGTCCTACCAGCTTTTGAGGGTGAGCTGTTTGCTACAAGTTGCTTTTGGTCACCTTGTTTCATCACAGTACTAATAACCTTAACTAAGACAAAGATTTTTTTTTCCTATTTTCCACGTGCCCTGTGAGAAAGGGGGAAAACTGAATTGCCTGTTTAGGCAGAGTTGAAGACTAAGATGCACACTAATTAACTTTAAAATGATAAAGAAATGAGCATGCTTCTGCGCTTGGGTTCATAGGTATAAAGCTCACATCTGTTCCATACGAAAGCACCTTCTGTGTGCTCCTTCCAGGATGGTTTGTCTGGTGGCGCAGAAGGGGGTGGCATATACCACTTATGAGTGTGGGAGCTCCCATTCTGCACTCATGACAGATACTATTAATCAATCTTTCTGAACACACACACACACACATACACACACACACACACACACACACACACACACACACACACAAGGGCCCCAGGCAGAACAGCAGCCAATCAGACCTGGCACAGAGCAGGAACACCGTTGGCCTTTTCTGGCACTGTGCAAAGTTCTACTAAAGTGTAGAGTATAGAATTATGTCTAAGCAGTCCCTATCAATGGGAGGTATCCAAGAGAAGGAGATCGGACCAGACGGCAGAATCTGGGAGAAGTTGTTATCTAGTGTCTGTTCCTGGCTCCCTGGATCTTCTCACAGGGAAGTGTGAAGCTGAAGACGGGCTCTCTGGCTTTGCCAGAGGGCAGTGCTGAGAGATGGCCGGAGGGCAGGTGAGAAGGGAGACTCTTTCTCTGCCTCTCTACCGAACTTCCCTCCCGCGGGCATCCCCGCTGTAGTTCTGACTCTAGACACACGGCTCTGGCTTCTGCCTTTGGTAGCCTTGCTTCCGGGCTGGAGGTCACGGCTGCATGCTATCTCCCAACCCACCCCTTCCATTTTCTTCTTCTTTCTGTCTTAGCTCTCCCGGCACACAATTAAAATATCTGGGAATGAAGTATTTCCCTGGGAAATACCTGAGCATGACTCCAGAGAGGCTGGGCAGAGAGGTTCTTTCTCTGGACGACAAGCTCCCTGGAATTTTGATCACCTTATGAGCTATGATAGAATTATAAGGTGATGAAGAAAAACGGGGTCTCTGTTAAAGAAGGAGGCAAGCAGTAGGACACCCAGGCACACTAGGTTGATGAGTAAATTATCGCTCATGCTCATGATTGTCCTCGCAGAGATATCTGTAAGACTTAAGAGACATATCAGCTCTATCCATTAATCTCACTCAAGGAATATATGGCTCCCTTCCAAGACAACCAATTATCTGCCCGTCCAGTGTTCATTAACTTATTTTTGTCTTAATTATAGCTCCTTAAATATGCATGACTATTAAAAACTAATCTCCTTAAAGTTCTTATAAAACTGTACAGTCCAATAAAGTTCAAATACAAATGTACATGAAGTGAATACAATCCAAACTAATAGCCCTGGTGCAGGGTGTGGTGATGGGACGGTGCCACTACTCGGATGAGTCCATTTCTGCCTGCCATTTTGGTTGGTTGGTTGGTTGGTTGGTTGGTTTTTTGGAGACAGGATTTCTCTGTGTAGCCCTGGCTGTCCTGGAACTCACTCTGTAGATCAGGCTGGCCTTGAACTCAGAAATATGCCTGCCTCTGCCTCCCAAGTGCTGGGATTAAAGGCGTGCGCCACCACCGCCCATCTGCCTGCCATTTGGTGGATTGTTTTGAGTGCGGCATTCCTATGTTACCGTATTTCGGGTAGAAGGTGAATTCTTCTATCATTTCTTTTCTCTAATCGAACTTGAAAACTCTTGCATAGTGCAGGTTCTATGCACTATACAAGTGCAGATTCTCCAGGTCTATGTTTGACAGAGAAGCATCATTTCTATTAGACAAATCTCTGGTCTTTCCTCAATGGCATGAAATAAATATGGTGGATCAGACAATAGGAGAATAGTACTGAACTGTGTATAAAGTGGCCCTTAGCTGGTTCAAAATCCTCCCATATTCTTTATGTTTTTAAATTTTTAATACAATTTTATTTGGTGTGTGTGTGTGTGTGTGTGTGTGTGTGTGTGTGTGTGTTCTCCCACTCTACCATGTGGGTCTCAGGGATTAAACTCAAGTTGTCAGACTTGGTAGCCAGTACCTTTTCCCAGCAAAGCATGCTGGCAGCCTTCTTCATATTTTTAAGATTATTATATTGAAAATATATAACATACCAACACATACATACAATATACAACACCTAGAAAGAATTTACTAACCATACCTTAGTAATGCCCTTGAACCCAGCCAGGCAGGGGTAGAAATAAATAATGAACAATCATGGGGACCCTACATCTCAAGAAGAAAGAACCAGAAGTCTGAGAATAGGTTGCTGTGTCTTCCTGGATGAAAAGTGTCCTCCAACAGCCTGAAAGAACATGGGCCTGGTTTGGGTCATGGAATCTATCATGTGTCTTAACATCATTTTGACTTTCGTGTACAGAACGTCAACTGAAGTGACCTCCGATCAGGTCTTGCTGGTTGGTACCACCTGCAAAGCCATTGCATACTCATGGGCACAAGAGGGAAGACATTGGCAGCAAATGGTCCCGAAGACTGTAGGGGATGTGCACATGTGTATACATGTGTGTGCACACGTGTGTGTGCCCATGTGTGTGCAGGAGGTGAGGTGCCTACGCATGTGGAAGCCGGAAGTTGACGTTGGGCATCTTCTATCACTCTCTACCCTGTTCAGTTATTTACGTGTGTGTATCTAGAGTCAGGATTTCCAACTGGCTAGACTGTCTGACCAGTGAACCCTCTGGATCCATCTGTATCGGCAACCACCAGCCCTTGGGGTGTGGTCACACACTGCTTTGCTGAGCTTTTATGTGGGTCTTGGGAATCTGAAATCAGGTCCCCATGCTCGTGAGGCAGGCACTGAGCTGTCTCCTCAGCCGAGCTCATCCAATGTGTGCACGGAGGCACCTGCCACGGAACAGTGAAGAGAGGGTGTCAGTGTAGGAACCAAGAAACCACGTCTTAATCCTCGATGTCTGTGGAGAGCGATTTAATGTTGGGGTGCCTCTGCTTCGCAGCTCAGCAGTTCCTCTCCCAAGTGGACACACTTGCAGACTTGTTTGTGTGCTCCAGGGAATGTGTAAGTGCAGTCACAGAATTATTGTTTGTAATTTTTTAATGGAAGTGTCTGCCCGCCAGAGGATGAATCTATGATTTGTGCAAGATGGTACTCATGCAATTTGTTCAGCAGGGAAAGCAAATGGACTTCATATATATATATACATATATATATATATATATACATATATATACACACACATACATACATACACGCACATGTAGCTGTGTGGATATATATCCATATAGTGACTTTTACACAAGAATATTGAGTGAGATGAATAAGATGTAGAAGATTCATGCAAGGGGACACACACACACACACACAGGCTACCATTCTTGAAAGCACTAAAACATATAATATCACTTTCATTGAGAACATTTATAATAAAAGTCTATAAAAGAAAGCAGCAATAAACATTAAACCCAGGATTGCTGTTTCTTCTGGGACGAAAGGGGAGGGCTCCTTTAGTCTCCCCGGAATGCTTTATTTCTTATACTGGCCAATACCTTCATAAGCCTATATTCTTTATGTGGTTCTACATACTAGAAAAATGGCAGATAAAACACTTAAGCAAATCAGTCATTTTTGATAAAGCCTGTTTCTGCTTAGCACACATTGTAGTAGCACCTCAATGCTTTGCTAGAGCCCCCAGATGTTCCTGGGATACAGCTCATAAAACTGAACATAACTCTTGTTTAATATGTGTGTGATCCCTGTGTAAAATGATGATTTGGGACTTCTTTTGCTAAACTACATCCCTGGCAAGACCTTCTGTAGCTACAACTATGAGGTCACAAGGTAGAAGTATGTTCAGCTTAGACAAACTATGGCAGTCTTTAAGACGTACCCACGAGACATGTAAGGAATATCCTTAAGAGCTATCCACTATACACACAACCTGAAGGTACAGTAGTCCTCTTTTATCTGTGGATATACTCCAAGACACTCGCTGGGCACCTGACTCCACATACGGGCATAATATGACTTCGCTGAATCTGATAACCAGGATGCCTCCTAAGTGGTGTACACTATGCATATACTCTGGACAAAGGTATGACTCCCATTCTGGGGACAGAGAAGGACGGTGCAATATTTCAACCATGCCTATGAGGTAAAAATTATAAATTATGTCTAGACTTTTAGAGTTCTTAGAACATGCTTGATTGCAAATATGACTTGGAAGGTGAAACTGGGGACAGTCGCGAATTACGTTATAAAGCAGAAAGTAGTTTTACCAGTTATAGTGGTGTGTGCCTGGATCCTATCAGGAAGGAGGGAAGGAAGGAAAGGAGGGAGAGAGGGAGGAAGAGGAGGAGGATGGGAAAGAGGGGGGAAGGAAGAGAGGGAGGGAAAGAGGGGGGAAGGAAGAGAGGGAGGGAAAGAGGGGGGAAGGAAGAGAGGGAGGGAGAGAGGGAAGACAGAAAGAAGGAAGGACAGACAGAAGGAAGGACTGGAGGGAGGGAGGGAGGGAGGGAGGGAGGAGGAAGGAAGGAAGGAAGACCATTTGAGCTTAGGATTTCAAGGTCAGCTTGGGCAACGTAGTGAGTTCCCCTACTCAGAAAACAAATCAACACAGGCACACACACACACACACACACACACACACACACACACACGCACGAATGCACCCATGTACACACACAGACAGAGGACAGAGACAGAGATAGAGACAGAGAGTTACACACTCAGGTAAACAGACACAGACACACACAGACACACTAAATATATATCTCCAATTTAAAATCTACAGAGACCAAAGAGTAGCAGACTCTGCATACAAAGATAATAGAGGGTTATTCTATTCTCAAGGGAACTTTTTTCAAGGATGAGCTTTAATCTTGGTCAAGTTTCATAGAACCTTGCCCTGTGTTTTCTAAGGTAGCATTCCTTACACACAACATGCTGCTTTGAAATTTTGGGAAAGATTATTAAATTTCAGTTTTCCCATTTTTGAAAGATATGAGTCTGTGCTCTTTGTGTAAGATAAAGGAGACTAACAGAATCTTCCAAAAGGCATCTTTATTCCTTTGAAGGAACGAAGTTATTACCGTTACCACAATTCTCCTTGAATATCATCGTGGGGTTACTTTTCCCAGTTCCTATCATCCACTTGTATTAAAAATTGTCACACTTCCTGAGAAGTAATGTGGCCTCAGAAACAAACTCTAGCTTCCAGCTTCTAGAATGTGTCCCCTCTTCCCTGCCTTGTGTCCCAGGGGAAACTGCTTTGTTCTGCTGTGATCTCTTTGTTAAAGCTTTCCCTTGGTTTGTGCTGTCTTGACAGAAGGAAGCCTGTTTGCTGCCTAACTCGCAAGAGGATCATTGAATTAGCCCGAGTTGGACGGATATATGAGCAGCTGCAGGAGTGGTCCGCCTCCCTTTGTTATTTACCAGCCTGGCTGCCTGGCTCCTTGCTCCTTGCTTGGGATGTAGCAAACTGGTCCGTCCTGAAGAGAAATGATATTACTACCAATAAGTCAACTCCCCGGCTCTTGGTAATGCAGAGCCTCGCTTCTCCTGTTCTGCGTGTTGATGGGTTACACGCCCAGCCCTTTCCAAATTCCAGTTTGCACAGAAAGGTGTGAGGTCAGTGATTTGGAGCCTCCCCTGACTTCTTTTGCCAAGTTGTCTGTAGCTTAGCCTGGTAGTCCCTGAAGGTACCCCGTGGAAGCGACCCCCAGGTTCTCCTGGCCCCTCTAAGGAAGCCCATGGTCATGAGGCGATCTAGAAATCTCCCAGAGGTTCCATGACACCTCCTGAGCCAACAGGATTACATTGGTCTGTGATAGGAATGGCCTTCACCTGAGTGTGGTCACGAAAGCCCAGGGCTCTCCCGCCTCTCCACCTGTCATGTCTTCTGGATCTCATCTCTTCTCATCTCATCTTGCTCTGTCTCCTTCACTGACAGCCTTAGCCCTTAGCTAATCCATTTTCCCACCAGCTCTCAGACAGGCTTTGAGACATTAATATATCATAAATACATATTATATGTTAATATGTTAGTATGAATGTAATAAGCATTTGCATGCTGCTATATCATACGCATATACTATTTTTCTGTCTTCAAATTTTTGGTTAATATTGTTTTGTAGGGCTGAGTATGTACCTCAGTGGACCAGTGCTCAGCATGAGTGAGGCCCCAGGTTCAACTCTTAACAGAATAAAAATATTTCATATGTACAAAGATAACACACACACACACACACACACACACACACACACACACACATTTTGTTTTGTAATGATCATATAAATGGACAGACTTTCCTGGTTTTAGTGGGATAGGACACAGTAAGCACATAGATCCTGGGCATTCTAGAAATCCAGGTGAGGTACAGACTCTCTCATGAGGGTTCCAGGCAGTGAAGTGCTAGGGAATAATAAATAGATGTCTCAGGGGTGGGGGTGGGAGTGGGGGTGGGAGTCTGGGTGGGGTGCTCACTTCCAGGGTGCAGGCTTCCTGGATCCTATCTACTCTAGGGGAGGTTGCGTGAGATAACCCACAGTCTCTCCTTCAAAGACTGAAACCACAGAAAGGAAAAGCTGCCATTCTTTTATTGATCAGATAGATACCTCCTGGCTGATAGTGATGCTGCGGGCTTCTAAACATTCCATGTGCTGCAGTGATTCCTTGAGAAAGGGTTTATTGTAATGAGCACTGATTTATGCTGCAATGGCCTCTGCCTTCCCCTTAGCCCCTGGAGCTGCGCACTGACAGGTGACAGGTGAAGACCCTACAGGTGACAGGTGAAGACCCTACAGGCGACAGGTGAAGACCCTACAGGCGACAGGTGAAGACCCTACAGGCGACAGGTGAAGACCCTACCTGGCAGGGAGCTCGTGGGGAGGTGAAGCCTTCCCTCGCCATCTCAGTTACATCATGCGGGAGACAGATCATCTGCTTTTACTACTTGGTTCTCTCGAGGACAACTTGTTCCAAACACACGTCATGAGTCTGCACTTCTGTGCAAATTTACTCGTCTGGTTTTTCGTGCATTCATACCATTATTACATTTACTGTGGGGTTCTGAAACCTACTGGTAACAAATGGGTTTGCTTCTCATAATGATCCAGGATATAGGTCCTGTTGTCCGGAGCTGGAGAGATGGCTCAGCAGTTAAGAAAGCTTATTGCTCTTGTGGAGGACCTGGGTTTAAGTCCTAGCATACACAATGAGTGGCTCCCGGTCACCTGTAACTCCAGCTCAAGGTGATCTGATGGCCTCTTCTGGCCTCTACTGGCACCTGCACACACATGGTGCGTATAAACTCACATTGAAACATACATAAAAATAAATAAAAATTAGATTCTTTATCATATCTATTTTACATGTAAGGAAATCGAGACTCAGAAATGCCATGCTACAGGAGGGGACAGCTGGAGTCCTAATCCAGGTAATCTAACTGGAACGGGATATAGCACCCTGCCCGCCATCTCTTTTGTAAGTTCTATTAGTGTGGCTCTAGAGAGTGTCCCCCACTCTAGAGAGTGTCACTGGCTTGCCCCTACTGGGAGGTAGATGGAAACTTTAAGAGGCAAGGTCTAACGGGAGATTTTTAATTCACTTTAAGGGAGACCTTTAAGGGTCCTGTGGGATCCACTTCTTTTTCCTTTCATCCTCGCAATGAGGTGGACAGCTTTTCTCTACCCTGTGGCCGTGATGGGTACCACGGTCCAGGAGAAGCAGGTCCAGAGGATCACTGAACCTCCAAAACTACGAGCGGAATGAAGCTTTTTCTCTTGACAAGTTTGTCATGTCAGGATGTTGTCGCCGTAATGGGAAGCCAATTCCCCCCAGGACAATCTAACCAGATGAGGAGTCCTGGAGCTGCAACCTCGTTCGCACAAGTTACAGATGCCTTTGACTGGGTTATTCTCGAGAAGAATCAGGTTGTTTCTTGCTTGTTGAATTGAGTTCAGCAGTTCAACACATAATGTGTAACAGTAGCTCTGGGTGCGGAGATCTGACGCGTGCTTCACACACAAACCCATTTCTGGCTTTCCGGCTTCGTGGTAGAAATGACACCGCACCGTCAAAGCACAGAATGTCATCATCAGCTCCTCCGGCCTTGTCACATAGGGTTATACGTTCTCGGGTAGGGTTCTCCCTGGCCTGCCTCAGAGGCCTCTGTTTTCAAGACTGTTCTGACACTTCTTAGGATAATATTTTGCTATTAGCAAATATTTCCTTGTGTTTCATCTGGGCCTGTCGTTCTCCAGCTCCAGTGAGTCCTCTTTAATTTGAGTCCTCATTAAGATGAAACCCAGCCTAGACCAGCGGTGTAGCGGCGGGCCTCCATATTGCAACCAGGACACAGCTGGAAAGGCCCAGGTAAACACCCCTTCCAGGGCTACACTCACGGGGGTATTTGCTAGGGTCTCGGAGCCAAGCAGGCAGAGTCCCGCCTAGGCTCTGTGGGACATCCCCGCCCTCTGGTGAGCACCTAGGCTGCGTTCTGCAACCAGCTCGCCGGCCCCTAGACCAGCAGTGTAGTGGCAGGCCTCCATATCACAACCAGGACACAGCTGGAAAGGCCCAGGCTCTGTGGGACATCCCCGCCCTCGGGTGAGCACCTAAGCTGCGTTCTGCAACCAGCTCGCCGGCCCCTAGACCAGCTGTGTAGCGGCGGGCCTCCATATTGCAACCAGGACACAGCTGGAAAGGCCCAGGTAAACACCCATTCCAGGGCTACCCTCACGGGGGATCTGCTAGGCTCTCGGAGTTCCTTGCAACCAGGACACAGCTGGAGAAGCCCAGGTAGACAGACTCCAACAGGGGCTACAATCGCATGGGTGGCAGCCAGCTTATGATCCCTTAAAGCAGCAGTCACACATATTCACCAATAGAGAAACAACAGGTGAGCCCAGCCTCACAGGAGATTCAAACACCAGCCACTGACAACAAGGCCAACTAAAACCAGAAATAACCAGATGGCAAAAGGAAAACGAAGGAACGTTACTAACAAAAATCAAGGCAACATGACAGCATCTGAACCCAGTTCTCCAACAACAGGAATCCCTGGATACCCTAAAACACCAGAAAAACAAGACTTGGATATAAAATCACTGGTCAGGATGCTGGTAGCTGAACACATAGAAAAATCTCGTAAAGAAATAGAGGAGAAAATGGATCAAAAGTTAGAAGCCTTTACAAGGCAAATACAAAAATCACTTCAAGAAATGCAGGAGAAGATGGATCAAAGAGAAGAAGACAATAAGGAAGAAAGACAAAAGTCACTTAAAGAACTACAGAAGAACGTGGGCCAACAAGTAGAAGCTATGAAAGAGGAAGCACAAAAATCTATTAAAGAAATACATGAAAACACAATCAAGCAAGCGAAAGATCTGAGCACATCCATCCAGATACTAAAAACAGAAGTAGAAACAACTAAGAAATCACAGAGGGAGACAACATTGGAGATAGAAAACCTGGGGAAGAAATCAGGGGCCATAGACGCAAGTATCAACAATAGAATACAAGAGATAGAAGACAGAATCTCAGAAGCCGAAGATAACATAGGAACCATTGATTCAACAGTCAAAGAAAATACTAAATGCAAAAAGGTGGTAACCCAAAACATCCAGGAAATCCAAGACACTATGAGAAGACCAAACCTAAGGATTATAGGTATAGACGAGAGTGAAGATTTACAAGTTAAAGGGCCAGCTAATATCTTCTATAAAATTATGGAAGAAAACTTCCCCAACCTAAGGAGAGAGATGCCCATGAATATACAAGAAGCCTATAGAACCCCAAACAGACTGGACCAGAACAGAAATATATCCCGTCACATAATAATCAAAACTCCAAATGTAATAAACAAAGAAAGAATACTAAAGGCAGCAAGAGAAAAAGGCCAAGTAACATATAAAGGAAGACCTATCAGAATAACACCAGACTTCTCACCTGAGACCATGAAAGCTAGAAGATCCTGGGCAGATATCATGCAAACTCTAAGAGAACACAAACTTCAGCCAAAACTACTTTACCCAGCAAAACTCTCAATTGCCATTGATGGAGACATCAAGGTATTCCATGACAAAACCAAATTTGCAAGATATCTCTCCACAAATCCAGCCCTACAAAGGATAATAGGGGGAAAACACCAAGACAAGGACGGAAACTACACCCGGGAAGAAGCAAGATAGAAACCTCCTCTCATCAAACCCAAAAGAAGATAACCTCTCGAATATAAAAAATAAATAAGATAAATAAATATAATTTCAAAAATGTCTGGAGGTAATAATTACTATTCCTTAATATCTCTTAACGTCAATGGACTCAATTCCCCAATAAAAAGACATAGATTAACAGACTGGATACGGAAACAGGACCCTACATTTTGCTGCATACAGGAAACACATCTCAGTGTTAAAGACAAACACTACCTTAGAGTAAAAGGCTGGAGGACAATTTTACAAGCAAATGGTCTCAGGAAACAAGCTGGAGTAGCCATTCTAATATCAGATAAAATTGACTTTCAACCTAAAATCATCCAAAGAGACTCAGAAGGTCACTTCTTGCTGGCCAAAGGGAAAATCCACCAGGAAGAGCTCTCAATACTGAACATCTATGCTCCAAATGCAAGGGCACCCTCCTTCGTAAAAGAAACCTTACTAAAGCTTAAAGCACACATTACACCTAACACAATAATTGTGGGTGACTTCAACACCCCACTCTCCTCAATGGACCGATCAGGAAAGCAGAAACTAAACAGGGACACAGTGAAACTAATTGAAACTCTGGACCAATTGGATTTAACAGATATATATAGAACATTTCATCCTAAAGCTAAAGAATATACCTTTTTCTCAGCACCGCATGGTACCTTCTCCAAAATAGACCATATAATCGGTCACAAGACAGATGTCAACAAATACAAGAAGATCGAGCTAATCCCATGCCTCTTATCAGATCACCATGGAGTAAGAGTGGTCTTCAATAGCAACAAAAACAACAGAAAGCCCACATACACATGGAAACTGAACAATACTCTACTCAATGACACCTTGGTCAAGGAAGAAATAAAAAAAGAAATCAAAGACTTTTTAGAATTCAATGAAAATGAAGGTACAACCTACCCAAATCTATGGGACACAATGAAAGCAGTGCTAAGAGGAAAACTCATAGCTCTAAGTGCATCCAAAAAGAAACTGGAGAGAGCATACACTAGCAGCTTAATGGCACACCTTAAAGCCCTGGAAGAAAAACAAGTTAATTCACCCAGGAGGAGTAGAAGACAAGAAATCATCAAACTCAGGGCTGAAATCAATCAAATAGAAACAAAGAGAACCATACAAAGAATCAACAAGACCAGGAGCTGGTTCTTTGAGAAAATCAACAAGATAGATAAACCCTTAGCCAGACTAACCAAAGGACACAGAGACAGTATACAAATTAACAAAATTAGAAATGAAAAGGGAGACATAACAACAGAAACTGAGGAAATTCAAAAGATCATCAGATCCTACTACAAAGGTCTATACTCAAAACAACTGGAGAATCTGGAGGAAATGGACGATTTCCTAGACAGATATCAAATACCAAAATTAAATCAGCATCAAGTAGACCAGCTAAATAGTCCCATAACCCCTAAAGAAATAGAAGGGGTTATAGAAAGCCTCCCAACCAAAAAAAGTACGGGACCAGATGGTTTTAGTGCAGAATTCTACCAGACCTTCAAAGAAGACTTAACACCAATACTCTCCAAACTATTCCACAAAATAGAGACAGAAGGGACACTGCCCAACTCATTCTTCGAAGCCACAATTACGCTAATACCTAAACCACAATAAGATCCAACAAAGAAAGAGAACTTCAGGCCAATTTCTCTGATGAATATAGATGCAAAAATACTAAATAAAATTCTTGCTAACCGAATCCAAGAGCACATCAAAACGATCATCCACCATGATCAAGTAGGCTTCATCCCAGGGATGCAGGGATGGTTCAATATACGGAAATCCATCAATGTAATCCACTACATAAACAAACTGAAAGAAAAAAACCACATGGTCATCTCATTAGATGCTGAAAAAGCATTCGACAAAATTCAGCATCCTTTCATGCTAAAAGTCTTGGAAAGAGCAGGAATTCAAGGCCCATACCTAAACATAGTAAAAGCAATCTACAGCAAACCAGTAGCCAACATCAAAATAAATGGAGAGAAACTTGAAGCATTCCCACTAAAATCAGGGACTAGACAAGGCTGCCCTCTCTCTCCATATCTTTTCAATATAGTACTTGAAGTTCTAGCAAGAGCAATTAGACAACATAAGGAAGTCAAAGGGATACAAATTGGAAAGGAAGAAGTGAAACTATCATTATTTGCAGACGATATGATAGTTTACCTAAGCGACCCAAAAAACTCCACCAGAGAACTTCTACAGCTGATAAACAACTTCAGCAAAGTGGCAGGTTATAAAATTAACTCAAGCAAGTCAGTGGCCTTCTTGTACTCAAAGGACAAGCAGGCTGAGAAAGAAATTAGGGAAATAACACCCTTCACAATAGCCACAAACAACATAAAGTATCTTGGCGTAACTCTAACCAAACAAGCGAAAGATCTGTACAACAGGAACTTCAAGTCCTTGAAGAAAGAAATCGAAGAAGACCTCAGAAGATGGAAAAATATTTCTTGCTCCTGGATTGGCAGGATCAATATAGTAAAAATGGCCATCTTGCCAAAAGCAATATACAGATTCAATGCAATCCCCATCAAAATCCCAACTCAATTCTTCATAGATCTAGAAAGAGCAATTCTCAAATTCATCTGGAGCAACAAAAAACCCAGGATAGCTAAAACTATTCTCAACAATAAAAGGACTTCTGGGGGAATCAATATCCCTGACTTCAAGCAGTACTACAGAGCAATTGTGTTAAAAACTGCATGGTATTGGTATAGCAACAGGCAAACAGATCAATGGAACAGGATTGAAGACCCTGAAATTAACCCACAGACTTATGGTCACTTGATCTTTGATAAAGGAGCCACAACCATCCGATGGAATAAAGATAGCCTTTTCAACAAATGGTGCTGGTTCAACTGGAGGTCAACATGCAGAAGAATGCGAATTGACCCACTCTTATCTCTTTGCTCTAAGATCAACTCCAAGTGGATCAAGGACCTCCACATAAAACCAGACACACTGAAACTATTAGAAAAGAAACTTGGGAAGACCCTGGAGGACTTGGGCACAGGGGAAAAGTTCCTGAAAGAACACCAATAGCGTACGCACTAAGATCAAGAATCGACAAATGGGACCTCATAAAATTACAAAGTTTCTGCAAAGCAAAGGACACTGTCCGAAGGACAAAACGGCAACCAACAAAGTGGGAAAAGATCTTTACCAACCCCACATCCGACAGAGGGCTAATATCCAATATATACAAAGAACTCAAGAAGTTAGACCGCAAAGAAACAAATAACCCTATCAAAAAATGGGGCACAGAGCTAAACAAAGAATTTTCACCAGAAGAAATTCGGATGGCCGAGAAACACCTTAAGAGATGTTCAACATCATTAGTCATCAGGGAAATGCAAATCAAAACAACCCTGAGATTCCACCTCACACCAGTCAGAATGGCTAAGATTAAAAACTCAAGAGACAACAAGTGCTGGCGAGGATGTGGAGAAAGAGGAACACTCCTCCACTGTTGGTGGGATTGCAAAATGGTAAAACCACTCTGGAAATCAGTTTGGCGGTTCCTCAGAAAATTGGGCATGGCACTTCCAGAGGACCCTGGCATACCACTCCTGGGCATATACCCAGAGGATTCCCCTACATGCAATAAAGACACATGCTCCACTATGTTTATAGCAGCCTTGTTTATAATAGCCAGAAATTGGAAGGAGCCCAAATATCCCTCAAAGGAGGAATGGATACAGAAAATGTGGTATATTTATACAATGGAATACTACTCAGCAATTAAAAATAATGAATTCATGCAATTTGTAGGTAAATGGTTAGACCTGGAAAATATCATCCTGAGTGAGCTAACCCAATCACAAAAGAATGCACATGAAATGCAATCACTGATAAGTGGATATTAATGAGCCCAGAAGCACTAAATACTCAAGACACAAATAGCAAGTCAAATGATTCCCAAGAAGAAGAAAGGAGAGGACCCTGGGCATGTAAAGATTGCATCCGGTTTAGTAAAGAAACCGAGGGGGGAGGGGGAATGATTGGGGAATAGTTGGGGGGGAGAAGAACTATGGGAACTATGGTGGGTGGGAACTGGGAAAGGGGAAAGCCTCTGAAATGTAAACATAGAATATAGAAAATAAAAATAACTAAAAAAAAAAAAAAATAACAAAAAAAAAAAAAAAAAAAAAAAAAGATGAAACCCAGGCTGTCATCAGTGTGCCATAATCTTGTACACTATCCTGGTTAGTAGAGCTGAAAGCACCTGCCAAGACCTTCTTATTTTTGCCCTGCACAGGCTAAAACATGCTTTTTAAGTTTTCTGACTCATGGGATTCTTTGGAGGAGAGGGTCTAACAGTTTGTCTTGAATTGACAGATCAAGCGAGAGGAATACAATGGATCATTTAAGGAATTATGGCCCATGGAGGTCTGGTGAAGTTTCAGGCAGGTTTAGCAGAAGTTGAAGTGACTACATCTATTTTAGATACTCTATGATAATTAATCTAAATAGCCACAGAGTGACCTATTTTATTTTATTTTATTTTATTTTTAAAAGTCTATATTCTCTGTAATTCTAGAATTTTTACCATCTTACATCTATATCCTTAATGCAGTTCCAAAATTGTGATACGAGTTGCGGGAGAAGAGTTAGAAGATAACTTCAGCTCACACACACAGCAAACTTCATTCTGTGTGTGTGTGTGTGTACGCGCGCGCACACATGTGCATCCTTGTGCAGGGATTGAACCTAGGACCCTGAGCATTCTACACAAGCTCTCTCTACCACTAAGTTATATCCTCGGCCCCTTAGACTGTTTCCTTTAAAAGATCAGCCTCCACATCCTTTTAAATTCCCTTTTATCAGAAGGACCATTCTTCTCGGGAGCTATTCTTTAGAAAGTCATTTTATGCCACAAACCAGAAGCCATCCCTTAAGAAAAACAAAACAAAGCAAAACAAAAAAACAAAAAACAAGAAGTGACTTTAATTTGGAAAATGATGCAATGTCTTCATGTCTTGGAGGCAGAAATAAGACAGGTCCAGACACATCAAAATGTACTGTCCCTGGGGACATAGGTAATTGCGGAACCAGAACAGATATTAAAGGGAGCAGTGTGGTGAGTCTTCTTAAAAACCCCAATTAGCACACGAAACAGTTGTGAAGCTTTGAAAGTTAATGCTTGTCAATTCTAGGTTACTGCGGTCCTGTGTTCTGTTTACTGCATAAACCTTTAACAAAGCACAGCTGTAATGGAGTCGGGCTGGTCATCCCCTCTCCCCCCTCCCTCCACCCCTCCCTCCATTCTCTTAGACTTTTCCTGACTCCTTTCTCCTCCCCTTTCCCCGGTTTCACTTTCCTCCTGCACCTCCACTCTCAGGTTTCTTGCCTTTATTTCCTGTTCCCTCCCCCTCGCCACATCTACCCTCTTCTCGGCTTCTTTCCTATCTCCTCCTCCTCTCCTCCTGTCTCCCCCAACTCCTCTCCCCTCCTCTCCGACACCCCTCCTTCTTTATCTCTTTCCCATGCTACAGTGGCCTCCTCGCATCCATAAAAGCCAGGCTTGCCTGGATTTCCTCGCCTTCGCCCCCCCCCCCTTCTTGCTGCAAATTTCATGGCAGGAATGGAGAAACCCCAAGAAACTAAAAACAAGAGGCTGCTTCCTCTGCCCAGTTCACTGGATGCAATACTCAGAAGACTGAGGAGAACAGAGAAGTTAAAGTTCTCGGAAGGTTAAGAATGGAATGGAAGAGAGACATTTATAAGGAACACAATGGCAACAAAGAATAACATTATTTCCATTTTCCCTCCTAGGAGTAACAATCCTGTCAGTTTCTTTCCCTTCTTTCTCTCCACCTTGCCTCTGTAAGCACCATTGCTGGGCTCCTGCCATCACCTGCTAGGAGGCCAGTCAGAAATACAACCAACAGCCTAATGACTCTCCTAGTTTGGTTTATAGCAGTGGTTTTCAACCTGTGGGTCACAACCCCTTTGGGGGTTTGAATGACCCTTCACAGGGGTCACATACTAGATATCATGCATATCAGATATTTATATGATGGTTCATAACAGTAGCAAAATTAGTTATGGAGTAGCAATGAAAATAAATTTTATGGTTGGGGTCCCCACAACATGAGGAGTTACTGTATTAAAGGGTGGCAGCATTAGGCAAATCAAGAACCATTGGTTTATAGTATCCGAAAGGAAGCATGAATGGTGAGCCCAAGTAAACCTAGCCACAGGCCAGAGCTATTGCTTGAAACCTGGGCGGCTCACAATACACTGTTACTAGAGGAAGCCAGCTGTCACCCTGTCTGTTTCTAGGTATGTCAAGTGTGACCACACACCCAGGAGACAGCGGAAGCTCAGGTGTCCTCCTGGAAATGGCCTTAATTTCAGCACGCCTGACCATTTTGCCCATTCTACTTGGCCCCTTCCAGTGAATCTCATGCATATTTATGTGCCGATTATGCAAATCCCAGGATAAAAAAAAATGCATTAAGCACCTATGATTTAGACTGGTTAAGTCTATTACATGGCATAATGAAATTACTGCATGATGTCCAGTTTATCTCAACACTTGCTTTAAATCGTCAGTAAGTTATTAAGGAACCACAACACACCAGAATTTTGCTGAAGGAAATGCCCTTTGTCTGCCCAACCATGATACTAGGAAATCAGACATTTCAAGCTAAGTCCTCATCAACGTGGAAAAACAGAGTTTCCCACGAGTTAGACGTCACAGGGCATAGCGTGATCAAAGTTTAAGAAAGGCGAGACATGTCTGGTGGTGTCAGTCTCTGGCAAATTAAAATCTCTGGCCCCTTTCAACAGCACACAACTCAGCAACTCAGAGACTGAAGCTGAGGCTCAGGAATGGGATTTCATTCTGGAGCCCTGTGCAGTCAGGTCTCCTTCCCTCCACTGGCAGGACTTACTGTCGGTTACCAAGTTCAAATGTAAGCTGAACTTTCAAATAGGAAGGTATCAATTTCCAGAGTCAGAAGTAAAGGCGATCAAAAGGGAAATCACGGGAGCATTTAAGCACAGGTGCGAATCCCTCGTCACTTGGAAACGGAAAGGTGAGAACCAGAGTCAAGCTGGTATGTAGTAACCATAGTTGAAGTTGGGTTTGAACTTTCAAAGGACCTGAGTCTCTAGTCGCAATGCATGCTACATGGTGTGATGGCCAAAGAGCAAACCATGATGTGAACTCAACCAGTAAACATCATATATGCACAGTCTGACCCCACAGACGGCCATTTCTCCCCTATACCTTAGCATGCCGTTTTAATGGGCCCATTGCCCATTTGTGGAGTGTCTGGGGACTATCTCATTCCCATAGGGAACTCCCCTTGACCGTCTGGGAGAGTTGGACTTGCATGAGGTTGTATGCTCAGATTCCTAGACGGAGTCAGCCTCAGCGAGAGCCGCGACGTGGGTACAGTCTGTCTGAGGCAGTGATTTCAGAAGCGTGGCCGGCCAAGGGAACAGATGACGCAGCTCTTGCATGCAGCGTTCGGATCTCAGCTTGTCAATAAAGAGAAGCCAGAAGCCAACTGCATTTGCCATTTCCTCTGCAGCTGTGAAAACGGTACCATCTCTGCCTGCGACATCCAGACAAGAACATTCGGCATGCACTGCTTGCAAGCAACCTGACATCACCTAGGGAGGGGGACCAACAGGCCACCACACGCGTCTCCAAGGAGATCTCCCAGCTAGCCAAGCAAGGGGCTGGAATTAGAAGCTTTGTCACCAACTGTCACTTGGGGCTACCCTTCTAATGAAGGGTGATTATCAAGGGATGGGTGAAACTCAGCAGAATGTCCACCCCTGCATGATGTGGTGCTCTCATGCATGTCCCAACATTCCAATGTTGCCTCAAAGTGTCACAGTCACGTCCCTTAACTAGAAAGGGCAGACGACAATAACGACAACAAGCCAGAACAAAATAACAACGACAAGAAAGCGCCAACCACTTTGTTGACAAAAGGCTCTATTTGTGTTTGAACCCTAGCTACCCATCAAAGAAATGAGTTAAATAAAAACCCTATCCTATCGATTTCACCACTGTTACAGGTTTACCTCCTAAATTTTAAAATTAATTAATTAAAAAATAATGTTACTGCTAGCGTTATTTAAAACTTTCAGCTCCTGTTCAAAGTTAGGCATGGATTCAGTAGCCCTTTTTTTCATCTGAGCTTTCCTTGGGGAAAGTCTATGTACAAGGCAGTCCCTTTTCAAGTAAAAAGCAAACTCCAGCCAAGGAGAAAGATGTCCAGGAGGTTTTTCTACAGGCTTCAGAACAAGTTCAAGGTGAGTTAGATTAGCAGGGCTCTGGAATCTCTCCTGCAGGTCGGCGAGTTTTCTGAGAACACAACGGCTTTCCAGAATGCATTAACCTACTTTCAATACAGAGGTTTCCCCATCCTGCCGGCTCTGAACAAGAGGAGGAGCCCAGAGGATGTTCCAGTGTGAGCTGGGCATGCTCTTTGCCTTAAATGCAGGACTCAATCCTGCGAAACATCAGCGCAGCCCAGAGTAATCCATACTTCCTGCAAGCACACTAACAGCTGGAGGGCAGCTCCGGTCCCAAAGCAAGAATGATTGGAAATCCTGCTAAAATATGGCTGTCTAATCAACCGAGAGGCAAACTCATTTACTAAGATTCCCATTGTCCATGCTGACAGATGGCTCCCCCCTCCCCTCCCCACCCCGTTCTCCCCTTCCCACCGATCGCAATAGCCCTGCTTTGGAGGCAAAGCTATTCTTTGAGAGGTCCACTTGCATTCGCCAGCCTAGTTCTGAAACGAGACAAAAGCTACTACAATCTTCCTTTTCGGCGAGCCTTCCCTGAGCCACCAAGGAGCGCGCAAAGAAACCGGGGGTTTAGTCCCCCTTACCTTGGTTCTCATCGGAGATAGGAGCCCTTCCATTTTGGCGGAATCCTCATGCCAGTTTGTCTCCTCTGCAAGTTACTCTGTCTGCGTGCAGTTAAGGACTGCATCCCACATGAAAAGAGCCATGCCTGGAGCCGCCGGTGGTGGCTCCCCGCTCCCCGGGTGGCGCCGCTGCACCGCGAGCAGTCTAACTTGAATCCCCAGCGCCCGAGGTGCCTGCGACAGGATCTGCCGGGAGAAGTCTGCTCCACTCCTCGCCCTCTTCCCACCTCTTTCTTCTCTCCGGTGCTCTCTCCTCCCTCTCTCTCCTCCCTCTCTCTTTCCATAATCTGCCTACAGCTCTCAGTGTACCATGCTCACTTGACAAATGATCTCTGTCTTAGGTATCGTATTTGAGCCAAGAAAAGTGCTCTGAACAAACTACAGGGCAGCGCACCCAAACCAGAGGAGGCAAATGGACCGCAGCTGCCTGATGCTCCCAGCCTACCGGCTTCCCTAGGCGGCACTCTCTCTCAGGAGTGAGAGAGTACATCCATCCATCTATTCATCTTTCTTTAGAAAGGGCACCCTGACAGGAATGGAATCAGTTGGCACCATTATTCAGATGGCTTTCTGGTCCATATT